>JAYEVD010000040.1:0-67887 GCA_036346405.1 Phyllostachys edulis
GCCATAAAAAGTCGAAGTTTATTGAGAAAGGCGAGATTGATCGGTTCATTAATGAGGTTGCTATCCTCTCCGGGATAAACTACTGTAAATTTTGTAAGACTGTTCGGGTCTTTGTCTCGAAGCCGAGGTTCCACTTTTGGTTTACGTCTTTGTCTCCAATGGTTCATTGTTTCAAATTCTTCATCGCAATGCAAACCGTGGATTTTCTATTTCTTGGTATGACTGCTTGAGGATTGCTAGTGAAGCCGCCAGGGCTCAGTATTATCTCCATTAAAGCAGCTTCGGACGGCCTTCCATCGTGACGTGAAGTCCTCTAATATACTTTTGGATGGAAACCGCATCGCTAAAGTTTCGATTTTGGAGTGTCAAGATTGATTCCTATTGATCAAACCCATATTGTTACGAGCGTGCAAGGCACGTTTGGTTACTTAGATCTGAGTATTACCATCTTTCGACAACTTAATGATAAGAGTGATGTCTACAGTTTTGGCGTGGTACTTGTCGAGCTACTTCTTAGAAAGGAATCTGTGTTTACTGGTGAGTTGGGCTTAAAGCAAAACTTATCAAACTTCTTCCTTCAAGAGGTGAAGGTGAGACCAATTCTGAGATAGTGGCTCCTCAAGTTCTCGAAGAGGTCCGCTTGAGACTCGAGGTGAAGAAAGACCCACTATGAAGCAAGTAGAGATGGTTGCAGTCCTCTCGGGATAAAAGGTTCAAGGTATGTCAAGTCACCGCATCTAAATGATGAGGAGAATCAAGCATTGCTAACTACAAGAGCTATTTATCGATCGTTGGGTGTAGAATTGGGCAGCAGATCATCTACGTCAAGATCCCAATGTAGCGGCAATCTGCTATAGCATGCAAAGAAGAGTTCATATCTTACGCCAAACTTACCACGTTAAGATCGGTGCGTTCATCGGGCTTTTGATAATCCGAGACATCCATCTTATAATCGTATTGGATGTCTCTCAAGAAACTACATCCATCTTTTATATCATATTCGTGCGCTTGATCTTTGTTATTACATAGGAAGCATTACTATATGTAATCAGTACTAGAGATATGTATGAATGTTTTCTTGGTAAACAGTGGCGAATCTAGGATTTTGTCTAAGGGTATGCCATCCAAAAATTTTCATATACAATTCGGTAAATTCATTTTAGTAAATCGGTAATAATTGTAAAATTGACAACATGATTCGGTATATATGCACTGAATAACACAATAAGGGCTTAAATTCATGGATTAAGTTCAAACCATCCGCTAAGTATACTATAAATAATTCAAAAGCACACCGATAATTGAAATAAGGCATAAAAGAGAACCAAGACTTACAATGCTATTTTTGTGAATATTTTACTCGACGCTTTCGAAGGGACATAAATGTCTTGATTATATCATCTTCATCAACTTCAAAGAAAATATCCCGCTCAATGAAAGTGACTAGACAATCATCCAAAAGACTATCTGCCATCTTATTTCTGGTTTTTGTTTTCACAAAACCATTGCAGAAAATACCCTTTCAACACTTGCCGTTGCCACAGGTAGAAGCAATACCAATTTGAGGAGCTCATAAACCATATCATACACTTTGTGTCTCTTTGTTTCAACAAGCTTAACTGAGAGATCAACAATATTGTCTAGACCTTTGAAGCTATCATCCTGTCTCATGTCATCAATATAATTTTGTAGCTGTAATTCGAGTCTGAGCAAATTATTATTTGAGAACTCCTTTGGGTAGAACTCAGCTAGTTCGTAGCTTCATTGCATCAAAAGAAGCAAATGACCTAGAAGGATTGAAGGCCGACATACAAGACAACAACTCCATATTAATCTCATCAAACCGATTATCAAGTTCTTGACTTATTTGATCAATGACACCAATATATACTTCTCTTCCAAGTGGTCATCATTGGTTTGCTTTCGGCACGAGCTTTCCTTGCTGATTTTCCAAAAGGAACATAATCACCATCCATAGTAGGAACTTCGACATCATGTTTATCACAAAATGAAGTGACCTTCTCAAGAAAATTATCCCAACCATCGACCTCAATTCTTGCATTCTTTTCTTTGCCACATTAACAAGTGATATTGCATTAAGAATATCTTGGTCTCTTCTTTGCAAACACTCGATAACTCATTTGTATATCCAAGAACAATATACATTAAGTGTGCAAAGAAAACAAACTCAAAGTTCTCAAATGCTCCAGTCACAAAATCTATTTTGGTCCAATCATCCTTTAATGCAGGATCATCCCCAAGATCAACCAGTACATCATGGATTGCTTCATACATAGTAATGATGCTGCATATAGTTTTATAATGAGATCCCCATCGAGTATCTCCAGGCCTAGGCAAACCCATCTCTTGATGTAATCCAGTTCCAGATTCAATTTCACCACAATCAAGTGCTTTCTTCACATTCTCAAGCCTAGCATTTCTAAGCATGTCATGACGCTTACAAGAAACTCCAACAATATTCAACAAGATAGATATTTGATCAAAAAAAGTCTTGCAATCAATATTTCCTTTGGCAACAACAACAAGAACCAATTGGAGTTGATGAGCAAAACAATGAATATAATAAGCGTAAGGTGATTCTTGCATGATCAATGTTTTCAACCCTTTAATATCTCCTTTCATGTTGCTAGCCCCATCATATCCTTGACCACGGATTTGAGTCATAGTCAAGCCATGACTAACAAGTAAAGCTTCAATTGCATCCTTAAGTGATAAAGAGGTAGTATCATCTACATGAACAACTCCAATAAAACGCTCACATGGCCTTCCCAATTTATCAACATAACGCAAGCAAAGAGCTAGTTGTTCTTTATGTGATATATCACTAGACTCATCGCCTAAAATTGCATAGGGCTCATCACCAAGCTCTTCAATTATTTTCTTTCTAGTTTCTAAGGCACAACAAGCTGAATAATTTGCTTTTGTATGTCCTGGGCTAGTTAAGGTACGCCATTACGGAGCATTGTCCAAAACATATTTGTTCACTTCTTCACTATTTCCGCAAGAAATTTCAAAAGTTCAATGAAGTTCCCTCTGTTGCTAGATTCTTCACTTTCATCATGTCCACGTAAACGCCAACCCTTGATGCAAAAGAAACTTGATACACCTAAGTGAATAAGTCAACCTTTTTGTATAAAGACGAAGATCCTCATCACTCCACTTCTCAATATTATAATCAATTCTTTGCCTTGGGATTTATAAAGCCAATGTATCTCTCTTCACCATTGCAATATGTGCCTTAGAACCCATATGCTATGCAAAGGCTTTCTCTCCTATATTCCAATTCTTCCACCATCAATAGTAAATGTGTTCCACCCAAGACCCTTCTTGAACAAATAGCATATGAAGCAAAACACAGATCCTTCTTAATACTATACTCAATCCAATCATGATTGTACATCCAACAATAGTTGAATCCCGATCCCTATCGTAAATCTTTCTTTTGGAAAATCATGTGCAAAAGGTTTGAATGGACCTTTAGTAATATATGCTCTTCGAATTGCATCTTGATCATTAACATGATATTTTAGAATAGGACGTCTTTCACCGGATCATGTGGAAGGCGATTGATGTCATAAACCGGTGGTAGTGAAGACGGTTGTGGCGGGCGTGGCGGCGACATAGGATTTACAATTTCTCAACTACTCTCTCATGAGTTTGCTCTTCCACCACAGTTCAACCGGATCGGGAACGATTAGAAGTAATAGCAATGCCACGCTTTCTTCTTGCTTCATGCTTCAAAAGAGATGCAATGTCCCCTTCTCTTCATAATCACTGAATCGCATAAATATTACAAAGAACACATTGCCAAATAATTAAATAAATTACGCTTGCGATTGAACTGTCACATATCACATATGCGATTATGGATCACTCACATGATACAGTCTTGAACAAAAGATCAATCTGTGATGTTGCGAAAAAATCCTCCGCCTCGCTGCGTGATAGATGATTCTATAATTTTAGCGTTAAGCAAAGCAATTAGCAATTAAAGTACACACGAATTGGCAGAACAAAGAATCTGATAAAAAAATTAACCTAGATCTCGAGGACGAGGACGACTGCACAACGATGGGCGAACACCGACCGATCACGACGGCATGAACGATCAAGATTGGCGATTTGGCGCAGCGTCGAGCGTAAGACTTCGAAGTCGGAAGTGTCGAACCGATGGGCTTCCTGTGTTCTCGATCCAGATGCGGTATTGAGTTATTGATCACGGCTGCAATACAAAATTAGTGAATGTGCGTGAGAGTTGAGATAAATCGGTATTTTACTTGGAAATCCTGATGCCTCAAGAGAATGTAGAAATCCTGATGCCTCAAGAGAATGTAGCTCTTCCTTGGAAATCAAGTGACCAAGATCTGGATATGCCTGAGCCTGACAACATGTACATGATAACTTGATTAGTTGAGAGCTCAGAGGCGTCAGAGCTCACATAGAAATCGAAGGGTTGTAAAAAGATAGAAATTGAAGGCCATCTGAAGTAGGAAAGAAAAAGAACATGCAGAAAATTACCTTAAATTCACAGCTAACACCTGCACTTCGCAAAAATGGTGGGCCAACTTGGCTTCGCCGCTGGAGCCTGGAGCAAAAGTGCGAGATTGACAGGAGCAGTGTCGCAATCGCTGATCGGGTTTCGTCAATCGTCTCGGTTGTTCGGCGGCTAAGAGCCTGAGACTCTTGAAGTCTCGATGTGTTCATGCGTTTGTGAACCCGCATGGCCCGATGGCCTAGCCGCATGCCCGCATCGCGATTGGCGCCCGTCTCGGCTCGACGCTGCACGCGCGCCCGCCCAGACGCATCATCGCGCTAAGCAGCCGCCTGCTTCGCACGCATTATTTACCGCTCACCGCTGCCGCTGCTCGCTGGGCGTCTTGTGGTCTCTCCTCGGTTGGGCCTGTCTTGGCGAAAAATACGATATATATCTTGTCATATCAATCAGTACATGGAATTGCAGGGTATGCGGTGCATACCGCATACCTGTAGCTCCGCCCTGTTGGTAAAGGTATTGACCTAAATAAATCGATCATCGCATTGAGATTCATGTGTTGTTCAATCTACTATGCAATTTAATTTCCAAGGAATCGATAAAAAAAAAAGAAGCATTGTGCACAATCAACAAAAATCTATTAAATACCACAAGGTAAAATGAAGACCAGGAACTTAGGAAGAACTTGTCACGTAGCGATGTCTTCCCCCTGGCAATGGGCGACTACACCCCCGCAAACCTCCAGCCATGATCTTGGGCACCAGCGTGTACGGTGTGTGGTTAAGCGGCCGGTGGGCTGGACGTGATGCCGATGCGTGCTGCGTGCGGCTGGGTACGTGGACCGCGTTTACTTCTCTCGCAAGAACTATGCAGATAAACCCATGTTTGATTAGCCAGTCTTTTTCCTCAATAGCCGTACCTATCCGACATAGCTGAACGTAAGGTCTCAACGAAAGAAAATAAACATTTTGAACGTAAGACGAGGTGATCTACGACTGAAATTGCTAATACTTTCCATTCCATATGAAGGTACCATCATGTACACAACTCCAGCAACGTGGCCACTGTCATTATATGGCTCCAGTTTCCACAGTACCAGCCAGCTCTAGTATTTGGGAGAAACCAGCATTACAAATTGAAGGTAGCTAAATTAGATTTCCATGGCCACAGCATCGTTGCATACCACGATCAGCTTTGGAATAACTGGCCGGCTACGCAGCTAATTGCTCGATATCAACTGATTTGACATATTCCTCTCCGATCGCTCGCTGGCTGTACTAGCTCGAAACTCTGCTCGACAATGCTTAGGCTAACCATATAGAAACAGGTGTATAAAGTAGCTCTAATGAGGAGACTTCCACTAATGAGGAGACTTTCAGGGTCGATTGGTTAGCACCATAGGTGGTGGGCTAGCTAACCCAAGTTCGATTCCTCTATTTTTAAATACGTTGTAGGGGGGAATAAGTCTTAACCCTCCACACCAATGTTTTTTTGAAGGGTCTGTTTACACAGAATTCGTATGTTTTCTCTGTAAAAAAATATCATATTCTGAAAAAGACCTGTTCACGGGTGGCCTAGCCCGCCAGCCCGGACCAAGCCCGGCCATGTCCAGGCTGGGTTTAGGACTGCAAGTCCGACCCGGTCCGAAATTCCGAAAAAACAATTAAAAGATGGAAATCTATTATTTTAATCCTGAAAACGAATTAAATAATACTTTTTAATTCCGAAAAAGATTAAAATAATACATTTTAATACGAAATTCAACTTTTCGGACCGGGCCGAGCTCGGACCTGCCAAATTTTGACCGGGCTTTTCAAGCCGGGCCCAAAGCTCAGCCCGGCCCAGCATTTGAACAGCTCTATTCTGAAAGTTCATTTACAACTCCATTATACATAAATTATAGTAAACTATAGTCATGTGCCTGTACGTTGCAACGAAAACTCATACTTAAACCGAAATTTTAGTATGCGGTGCATACTAACCATGTCCAAAGCATACTATTCACTCGAATATACAATCATCGAATTTTCAACAAAACCATATGAGATCTAACAAAGGTGTAAATGATTTGGATTTGGCCATTTGAGCTGGAGCCTGTACCGAGCTGCCTTATTTTTCCTATTGTTTTAATATTACTACCAGATTGCATAATGTATAGATTTGCAGCATTCCAGAAGAAATAGTATAGAGTACTACTATCTTTAACGCATGCATCTTGATATGACAAAGTTCTCTGTTTGGTTCGTCAAACATCTTTATGTTTTCCACCTATAGTACATACATGGAGATACTGGCCTTGCACCAGCCGTCTTCGAGAATCATCGAATGCCAAGCCTATGAAAAATGCTTCTCGATTGCACACAACTACACAGTGAGGTTATGTGGCACGAACGGAACCTGCACAAGCAAAAGCATAATATACCACATGCAGCTTCTGAACAAAGCAAAGGATCTATTGAGGTGAAAAGAGAGTTGATCAAGACAATAAGCAAGTCAGAAGTATATTCTTATTTCTTTTGCCCCCAGGCTGCCATAAGCTAACATGGAACCGAAACGCTATTTATCCAAAAAAAAAAGCTCAAATTGGCAATGGATAAAAGAGCACGAGCATCTGTCATACCAAAGTTGCAGGACTCAACATCGAGAACTCTCAGCAGATATTGAGGACATCATCTAAAGGTGCATGGTCACTGTGCCCTCATCTTTCCTTGCATATAATAGTTCTTTCCTTTGAACACAAACATTCCACCCTAACACACATAAAAACAAACAAACCATTCCATGAATCAAGGCTCGGTGAAATTCCAAAATAAGTTCATATGATGGTGGCAGAGGAGCGCTTATGTATGGGCAAATGATCTAACTTTGTTGCGGGACACTTGCCCTATCATCCGGGTTGCTTCAATTGTATAGTTCTTCACTTTGCCTCTCCTTGAGGGAGTCAAACCGAGAAACCACTTTCACCTTCAAAGAAATACGTTTAACTGCTTTTACGACAATGTCCAAGGCTCCAAGCATTTTTCATGACAAAACAACTACACAAGTGAAAAATTACTTCTACAAAACTGATGCTTACGCTGGCTGGGTTAAAGAATGTGCGACCAATACCAAAATATAGACCCAAAAGATCATAAGCCTAAAAAGGTTAAATGAAAGTCATATGCTCAGGAGCAGAAGAAAGAAAATGTTTCTGATGTATAATCAAATTTCAATCCACAGATAAATGATCCTCACATACCAAATATGGTATATCCATGTATCTGCCTCACTTAGATATCTCTAACATCTAAGTTCGAAAAGAGGAGAAAAAGGTATACATCATACACTTATAAGTACAATCCCAGTTACAACAAATATCATTTCTAATGCAATCCTTACTTATGGAACAATTTATTATTGCACATTTTTACAATTAGAAGACACATACCACGTTCTGTAACTATAGAAGGCCTTCCACTTGTGAATAAACTGCCACCAATAATACTTGCATCTTATGAATTAACATTTCTCTGACTGGCCACAACAAAAATAATTTCCAACAATCTTCTCCAAAATAGTAACTGCCCATTTTTATGGGATAGATCCTGTTAGAGTGTTGGTACAATCCAGACAATAAAATGACAAGGAGATGCTTACAAGTTCAACAGATACAATGTGAAAGAAAGCAGTATACTCAAAAGCTCAATCATAATATCATGTGCAAATAGTTACTCTTTAGCATACAATATAGCAATATCCAATAGGTTCATTAATGCTTGAGCAGACAAATTAGTACCTTGCGTTCAGGATCTGCATAGAGGCAAATCCAATGGAAAGGGCAACTGCATTAAAAATATTTTAAACAAAGTTACTTAGGCATGAAAAAGTCTAGAGAAAACATATATGCATGAATAGTTAACCCATTCTATGTCTCAATGACACATGCCAACAAACTTTATTCAGTAGGATGCATTCAGTGTCCAATTTTGTTCACTAGAGGGCACAAGATCAAGCGAGAATATCGCTATGTCAGAGGTTAGCAGCTTGTCTACTTCGATTTCTCATTTTGACCTCCGATTGTTGTCACAATAACCTGGCCTCTTTCCGTCCCATGTCCATGAACAACTGTTCCTTCCATTTCCTGTAAGAAGCCAAGCCATGGCATAAGACTAAAGGAAGGGATGAACTTAACCTAGCGGAGCACTAAGCAATGTGGCTATGCAATAGAACAAACCTTATCATTATAGTAATCAATTTTATCATCATGGATTGTCATATCACTCATTTCTTTAGGAAGACAATCAGCACTTGTTTCTTGAGTTCTAGCAGGAGGATCTGCATTTGAAGTGCTTGCCTTGATATCTATATGAGATGAGGAGTATTCTTGGTCTGCACACATTGCTTTGTCCTCAAGTAGATGTGGTTCAATAACAATATCCCCTTAACTAATTACCTAAAAAAGTAGAGGCAAAAGCACCATGGTATCTCTTTTGTGCTTTCCAGATGTTCCAGGCATAGAGAAATGGAAAAGGAGGGTTCAACTTAATGCATGGACAACCAGTAAGAAAGTCTGACAGCTAATTAGTAGATTAATGGTCACCTCACAATGTCAGCATTCCTCTTTAGTCCTGAAATGGCACTTTGGGTGAATTGAAGCAGCTCTTCACGTACAGTATTCCTTTAGCATCTTCAACTACTACACGAACAGATCGTGTTCTTTTCTCATCCCCGACTCGACAAACTGAATCGAAAAGTTCGAGAACCATTGTGCAAGATATCGACACGAGATAATATTGTGAAGATGCATGCAGAAAGCCATAAACTACTTTAACATGAAAGACAGCTACAAATTGCTAAAGATTGAATTATGAACCCATAATTAATAGTTCATGCCAACCCGACATCAATTCAGCATATATTTTTCAACTTACGTGGCATCAGTTTTTATAACATGTTTGCTATCAGAAGGATATTGCACTCCTACATGTGTATCTTTCTTATTCTGAGCAGTCTGTCTTACCTTGTTAGCCCTCCGATCCGACAGAGTATTACCCAATACCCACCAAATAGACCATCCAGGTATATAAGCTAGGTTTGACGTAGGTTCTATGCATTGACCAGCTGTGATACAAGGGTTTGAGATGTGTTAAGATAGAATAATAGATGTCATGCACTTGTGCTGATTATTTTCTCCAACACTTGACACTGCCAAGAATCGTCACCATTCGTTAGTTTTTGCTTACCTGTTCTGTTTGGTGGGTCAAATAAAAATACCAGGATTTATAAAATGTAAATGTCCATTGTCATGTTCATCATTTGAATGTGAGGCTATTTGTTGTTCAGTCGATAATGTTTATCTTTGATTGTTTTGTAAGCCCTCTAATCCTAAATTGAGACAACAACATTACCTTCAAGCAGATTAGGTCCATTAGGTCTTTCGTGGGCTGTTTAACTGTTTTAGTCAGATCTTACATGTTCACGGTCTCATCATTGGGAGTCCATTTAGCTTGGAGTTACGCATATGGTCCTATATGAATGGATTATATAACCTTGTAAATCCTTTGAATCTTCACTCTTTTACCATGGCCCTTTCACCTTTTGGTGTTTTGGCTGGCAGTACTGCGATTTTACATGTTGTAGGGAGAATTGTGCAGCTCAAGTAACCGAGCCTTACTGGCATTTTGCAACTGGTTGTTGATGTTGAAAAATGTTGTTCTAGGCCAACAAATAACCAAGCCTCACGTGCTTCATTTAATTGTGAGCTATTAACTAATAATGTGTTAATCAGATAGATTTGCTCATTTTCATGGTAGTACTGTACTTGGTTGAAAACTCATGACTTGTTTGGTTATGATTTATGCAGGGAGGAACTGGTGCTGAATGGGAATACACTAAGTATTCCCAGGGTAGGGGCGTTGTAAGCTGTGAAATCTTGAAACTTGTCCCAAAGATCTAAGAAATGGCACGAGCGAAGCAAACGATCGAAAAACGTGAAAATTGACAAGAACAACCATGAGCCGACGGTGGCAAGCGGGACGGAGAGGTGCTCACCTTGGCGACGTACTCGATCTCGGCGAACTTGAAGGCGATGCCGAGGCGGTGAAGAGCATGGAGACGAAGCGCAAGTGTCGCCAAGGGCGCGAAGTCGGAGCTCCCGCCGCCGCCTCCATCCAGCGCCAGCTCTCGAACGCCCACCGCCACCGTCGGTGGCCTCCATCCCCGCCGATCGCCACCACGGCTGCCGCTCGCCGCATGGCGCTCGACCGGTGCCGCCGACCACGGCATTTGTGGCCTAAACCCGACCACGGCATCTGCGGCGCGTCCGAGGAAGCGGCGGGGAGGCCGAAGAGGAAGTCGTCCTCGTCGAAGTCATCCGGCGGCGATTTAACGAGGGCTCCGCTTGGGACGGCGAGGTCGACGGCGACGAGAACATCCCGATGAACCGCTCGCTTCGCCGCCGACCGGGCGCGACCGTTACTCATCCATGGGTGCGCGCTCGCTGCTCCAGCGAGGGGATTCAGGCTCGGGGCGGGCGCGCCGCATGCGGGGCGAGCTGAAATCGGGGCCCTCATGGCTCGGCTCCCGGCGCAAAGCGAAAGCAAGCGGCGACGTGGTGGTGGTGGGGAAGGGGAGGAATGAAGGGGAAGGCAAGGTCTCGTGGCGGCGGCGATGGCCGGAGGGAGACGGCGATTGGGCGTGGCTGGGAGGAAGGGGAGGGGAGGGAGAGGTGGGGAAAGGCGGCGGCGCAGGAGGATAGGGCCATTCAGTCGGCGCCTCGGCGGTTCGGTGGCTTTAGTCGTACACGATTGGCGATGGTTTTTTTCGTGTGGGTGGGACGAGGGCGACGGGGAGGTGGGACGGTTTTTTTGTTGTGCGTGGGAGTGCAGAGATCAACCAGATCCAATGGCTCACGTTGCATCAAGAAGAATAGATCCAACCGCTCTCATCATATAAAGGAGGACGCACCGTCACCAACTCCTTCTTTTAAATTATAGTAAACTAGTCATATGCCCGTGCGTTGCAACGGACACTTATACTTTATCGAAATTTTAGTATGCAATGCATACTAATCGTGTCTGAAGCATACGGATGACGACCGAGGCCGAGGACGAGTAAGCAGAGGACAAAGACAGCAAGGTATAAAGTAGGATGAGGTATAAAATAGGGTGACGGTTTCAATAGAGATGGAAGACTGGGAGTGATGGGAGAATGAAAGTTGCTCGGCAAACCGTGCGCACGAAGAAAGAACGTCTGCATCAGATCCAATGGCTCATGTGAAGGAGGATAGATCCAACGGCTCACGTCGCACGAAGGAGGACGGACGACCACCAATTGCAATTTTTAAGTAGTAGAGATATATGAGATAGATATATTTGAGTTGGTGATCATATTACTGTTTCTAAATGGGCAAATCTAGAGGTCTCCATGGAAAATTTCAATACAATAGTAGGATACCCGTCTTTGCATGAAACACAAACTATAGAAACAAGTCAAATTAATTATTTTGAAGCCATTTTGAAAACACAAATGAAGGAAGAAAACATAAATAAATAAGATTGATTTGGACTCATTTACATTCTGATGAAAATTCAGCACACATTCTATCACCGAATGTAGTCCAAACCATGCAAAACAAAATATTGCATTCATGAATTGAGTCCTTGAAATAAGCAACGATACAATGAACATAAGAGATACTTTGCTTCAAGAGAAACTTTGCTTCAACGCGATATTGAAACAATAACAAATGAAATAACATATCATTAATTCTTTGATTTTAATATTCAAGGAAATGATAACAGGAAAAACTATGAAGACAGATGAAAGTTGACTGATAAATTACCTTAATAAGTCTGGTTCGACTAATGAAATGTAGAAACAAAATCTTATGAGGGAACACCCATAAACTTGATACCACCTATCAAGAAGATATCTAAACTACATCCGTAATTATCCCACAACATATTATCATGAGGGGGTAAGGAAGGCGTAATGAACCCACATGAAAATGTAGGATAGTCGACTTTCTCGATCTGGTATTTTTGTATGAATTCATAATACATTCCACCTTTCTCGTGGGGAAAACCTTTCTCGCTGCAATCTTTCCCCATCTCAGACTTCGATGTAGAAAGCAAAACAAGCCATCAGACCCGACTTCTCAATTCGATTAATTCATTTGGTTTACAAAATAGGCAAACCGACCTCAAAGCTCGCACCAACACACTTGATATTTACGGTTTGTATCTCGTTATGTTTTGCCCAAATGATTTTCCCATCGACACTTCATGCCCATATTTGTCATTGTAGTTCCTCGTCATAACCAATCACCATCCTAGATGATAAGCAAATGGTATATTAGTTTTAAGATTAGAACAAAAGTGGAATAGCACAAATTAGGGCCTAAAAATGAAAAACAACAGGAAATAATAGTTATCCAAATAAGTGAAGAATGTGTACAACCTAACAGCTACAAGCACTGACATATTGCAAGAAAGAAAAAGTGAAAAGGACAGAAGGCATGGAATAGTAGTGATAGCCTCAGTTGACAATGCTAGGTTTTGATGAAGTGTGAAAAGGACATGGTAATCAAATTGATCAATAATTTGAGAAGGTCTCTTAAAAGCAAACATAAAATAACTTGTAAAGACAATTTCACATTGATTTATGAAGCACAACACAAATACACATAATCGCCAATCAAAGAAGAAACATGCAGTGATATGATACTTCTAGTCAATGGTAAATATTATTTAAATAGCGAGTGTCCATTCGATAATGGGTGGCACCAATAAAACAATCCTGCACTGGTTTATCATGATAGCACAATCTTAGGATTTGCATCAACACCGAACATTCAAAACACTACAATGGGTGCAAAATAGACCTTTGCAAGGAGTCATCGAACCAAGAATCAAATAGGGCTGTCACCACCGGTGAAGTAGTCCACACAGTTCACACCTTTTGATGTCCATCGAGAGTAAAATTGAATCTGGGAACCCAAACTCCATATCTCGCCATTTCGATTAAGAAGCACCAATGAACCAGATCACATCATTACTCATACTAACTTGTTGCTGCATATGAGAGATTGTGAACAGACCTTTGTCGTATGGAAGACCCACAAGACCCACAAAAGAATCCAACTGCACCATATAAAATCCTCGTTCTCAAAATAGATATTTCAGATATTAGAAGAGATAATAGTAATTACTAACATTTCGGGTGAAAACAAGAAGTATTTCAAAGGAACACAAAAGCTACCTTGAAAAAGTATGTCCTCGTCCTTTGTTGAACAGAAAATATGTATCCCGCCTTTCACTTCAAAAACGCCAGATAAATTCAGTTTTCAAAGAATTCAAAGATTACTCAGATGAATGGTTGGATGCTTTATTAAAAAAATATTAAAAATACTTTCAACATGTAACAAGCAAAGAAAATGGGACATAAGGCTAGAATGGTTGGCGTGAACCTAGTAAATCAATAAATTATCCGATGGCTTGTAAAATTTCTAAAAGAGAAGTAGGCATTCAGCAAGATTGTGGTTTGAATCCCATCAATAACCGAATAAGCTGTTACAATATACAATTAGAGATTATTTACCGCTTAAGCTTAAGCAGCTTTTTCACCCAAATAAGATTTGGATCGCTTAGCATTAGCTTATGGCTAGGTTTTACAAAGATTACACCATAAAAGACCAATAAGCCATATTAAAACAATAAAGGTTTCAGTTATATTACATAAGGGAGAGAAGGTACGCCATCTGTAACATCTGTTTGGCCCCAACTTAAACTTTTATGTGGAACTAAGCTTACGCTCTGCATGAAAATGGATCTTCAACCGACTTGTGGAGAATGGAGATAATCCATAGTCGCTAAATGCTAACTTCTCAAAGAGGTATTTATAAGTCGACTTTTACCAAACAAGTTTCTCACAAACAGGTTTGTTGAAATCTTAGAATCTATGTGAAATAAATCTAAATTTCTGTTCTCAAAATAGATATTTAAGATATTAGAAGAGATAATAGTAATTGCTAACATTTATGGGTGAAAACAAGAAGTATTTCAAAGTGAACACAAAAGCTACCTTGAAAAGTTATGTCCCCGTCCTTTGTTGAATGTAAAATCAGATTCTCGCCTTTCACTTCAATTCAAAAAGATAAATTCAGTTTTCAACATCAATTCAGCATTTCTCAGGATGAATGGTTGGATGCTTTATTAAAAACAAAAAATTAAAAATACTTTCAACATGTAACAAGCAAAGAAAATGGGACATAAGGCTAGAATGGTTGGCAGGAACCTAGTAAATCAGCAAATTATCCGATGGCGCATAAAATTTCTAAAAATAGAAGTAGGCATTCGGTAGTATTGTGGTTTGAATCCCATCAACAACCAGAATAACTGTTACAATATACAATTAGAGGTTATTTAGCCAGCTTAAGCTTCAGTTTTTCACCCAAATAAGATTTGACTGCTTAGCCTTACCTTATGGCTTGGTTTTACAAAGATTACACCATAAAAGACCAATGAGCGATGTTAAAACAATAAAGGTTTCAGTTATTTTACATAAGGGAGAGAAAGTAAGCCTTCTGTAACATCTGTTTGGCCCCAACTTAAACTTTTATGTGGAACTAAGCTTAACATATATCACATAGGCCCTAAGCCAAAGCCAAACAAAATTCTTACGCTACAGACTGAAAATGGATCTTCAATTGACTTGTGGAGAATGGAGACAATCATTAGCTGCTGCATGATAACTTCTCAAAGAGGTATTTATAAGCTGACTTTTACCAACCAAGTTTCTCATAAACAGGTTTATTGAAATCTTAGAATCTATTTGAAATAAATCTAGCAGGAGTTTCACAGGAATTAGCTCAATTCCCGCAGGAATCTAGAAAAATTATGGTGTTCCAAATTGGGCCTAAGTAAAGAAATATTTATTTTCGACAATTCTGAGGTAGGATCAAAAGATTCAGTATAGTTTTGGTAAATTTGGCATGTGTTCATTTTTTCCTTGTCAATAACTTGTCTACAAGAAAAACATATTGAACTGGCAATTTACAATTCGTGGCATTGGTCTATATGTTACTGGAATAGCAGGTCACTGATATACTTCATTGTTTCATAGAAATTCTAGGGAATTCATTTTGACTCTAATAACATCTATGAGAATATTGTGAGACCCATATTACAAACCATTCTGTGCCATGGTGATCTACTCCATACATTCCAAATAGATGTCATTTTAGACTCTAGCACAGGAATTATCAAATAAGGTATCAAGGAAAATGAACATGATAATATTATTGAGGGAGGGTATATGCGTGAGGAAGGGCAAGAAAAACATATTGAGCGGCAATTTACAATTGTGGCATTGGTCTATATGTTATGGAATAGCGTGTCAGCGATATACTTCATTGTTTCATAGAAATTCAAGGGAATTCATTTTGACTCTAATAACACCTAGGAGAATATTGTGAGACCCATATTACAAACCATTCAACGCAATAGTGATCTACTCCATACATTCCAAATAGATGTCAGTTTAGACTCTAGCACAGGAATTATAAAATCATCTAGGAGAATATTGTGAGACCTATATTACAAACCATTCAATGCCATAGTGATCTACCCCATACATTCCAAATAGATGTCAGGTTAGACTCTAGCACAGGAATTATCAAATAAGGTATCAAGGAAAATGAACATGATAATATTATTGAGGAGGGTATATGCGTGAGGGAAGGGGCGGGGTTAAAATGTACCTAGAAATTATAGAGTGGCATGCATCTAGAAACAAAATGAGAAGGCAAGAATGTCATGCATTTGGAACAGAGGCAAGACGATGTAAAATAATGTTACGGACATCTTGACTCTCACAGAACTATTATTGTTCACAATCGACCTACAGGAGAGCATCACAAGCATGCCTAACACGCCCAAGAAGACCTTCGATGCAGACGCCTAATCGAATCGAGCATATTGTGCCAACATACGGACTAAAGCTACATTAACAACTACACCTACCAACATATCCGTCGCATACAACTCAAACTCTGACCAAAACTCCTCGCCCCTCTTCTGAACCTCCGTGAATGTCGCGCAACATGTGTCAATAACTATCTGCAACACATTCTAGCAAACAATCAATCAACAACCCTACCGTGCTTACCACTGTGCAATACAATACTACTAAAGAACTCAACCTACCTCAGTCCCAATTTTGAAGAGGAATGCAGGATCAACTAGCATCCTATTTCGGAGAAGCGAGCAGGACCTAATGGCGGGATCCATGGGCGGGTGGGAGGACGGCAGCGATTGTGGGTCGGAGGGGGGCCACTGAGGGGCGCAGGGCAGGGCGCCAACCGGTCATCGGAGATGTAGAGGTCGGCAAGATGAGTCATTGAAGGCGGTGAGGTTGGACATCGATGCGGCGCACAATTAGCTAGGGCTTGGATTTGGGGGAGAAGTGGGGAGAGTGCGTGCGCGAGGGAGGGGGACAGAATAGGGTTAGTCGGTTTTTCCATGGGAGGGTGTGGGGTTGCACTGCGCGTGTGGGACGATGAGGAGAGGCGACGTCGTCTCGGGGAAGAAGAAGACCCGAGGCAGCGATGGTGGCTAGAGAGATAGCCCAGGGCGGCGGCGCGACGGGCGAAGAGGAGCAAATCCAGCCAAGGGGAGGACGGCGACGACGACATGAGTAGGGGAAACCTGATGGTGGTGACCCGTGAGGTGAGACAGGGGCGGCGGCGGAGGACCCCCGAAGGCGGCGGAGGCCAGATCCGTTTGGCGCCGGGGAGGAGGTCGGCCCGGGTCCGGCTAGGAGGCTCTCATGAGCATGGCGAAGGAAAGGGGAGGATGCCGAGGAGGGGAGGCGGGTCGGGAGTTGCACACGAGAGAGAGAGGAGAGGGGTGGGGTGGCGGTTTCGGAGGAGATGGGGGCGGAAGTGATGGAGGGCGGGAGTGCCTAGGAGGAGTGGCGAACCGCACGCACAAGAAAGATCGAATGGCTCACGTGGTACGAAGGAAGATGAATCTAACAGCTTATATTATACGTGGAAGGACACACTATCACCAACTCCAATATTTAAGTAGTAGAGATTATTTATGTAATTTTAGTTCTTGGTCACTGTAATTATTCTTGAAAGTCTTAATAATTCATATTTCCATCACATGATTCAAAATTTCACGTGTACTTTGAGAGGTTGAGCAAAAACAATGACAAAAAAATTATATAGCAACCAAATACGGCACTGTGGTGAACTTGTTATATTCTTCATATGTACTTTGAAAGGTTAAATACAAACAAAGACAAAAAATAAAATTATATACCAATAAAATATGGTAATGTGGTGCACCCATTATGTTCTTCACATGTACTTTGAGAGGTTGAGTAAAAACAAAGACAAAAAAATAAAATTACATATAAACAAAATACAGCAATGTGGTGAACCCGTTATGTTCCGTGGTGAGGGAGCTCACGACAAACCACCCGGACTAACGCGGCCCAAGGTTTCCCTCGGCGTCATCTTTTAGGTACGTACGAGCGTACGAGCTACAAAAATGCCTTTGCACTTTGTACTCATTGGTCGAGGCGGTTGTACCTGTACAGCTCGTTACTTTGGATCTATCCATCCATCAATCCATGCGTGTATATATGTACTGTGAAATATTAAGATGAATGAACAACACATCAACAACACGAATCTTGTAGCACATTTAACGAACAGAAAAGTGATATTTTTTTCATCAAAAAACTATCGGAAGTTATGTAGCAATTCTCTTTTTTAAACTAGCTTTAATCACCATACAATTGCAATTCTTGATACCTTCCATTATGAACGCATGACTACCATGATACACACAACTCGAGTAATTTGGCCCATGGCCCTCTCCCGGACATCCTCACTCACTCTGAACCAGATCCTCTGCATTACTGCATGCTTACTATGCAAACAGTGTTTTTGTGAGGAGACAAATAATGCTATACAGTGTACTATATCAAAATATTGTATCAACAAAGAAATATGTACTGCAGCAAAAACACTATAGCGATTGATCTGGACCTTTGATTTTTCGATCGGACGGTGCAGATCGCTCCTAATACCATGTCATTGTAGATCCTCTGTATTGAATACTTCATTGCAGAGGATCCCAAACCTCACTCAATCCTACACTTTTGCAAAGAAACACATATGAGTATATGATATGATGTATGTTCAAAATTTTTAGTTGTTAATTGAAACCTCAACCCTAAAAACGGAAAATTGAATTCAAACCGAGTTTAAAAAGAAATTGAAACCTCAGAAGTGCGGCATGAGCCGAAGCCACTCGGCCCAGCCCGAATTCTTTTTCTTTTTCCTTTTCTCTCCTTTCTTTTCTTTTCTTTTTCTATTTTTCTTTCTTGTTTCTTTATCTTTTCCCTCTTTCCTTTTCTCTCTTTTTCTCTTTCTTTCTTTCTCTTTTCTTTCCTTCGGCCCACCTACCAGCTCCTGGCTTCTTCCTTCTCCCTAGTTTCTCCACTCACTATGCACGCCTTGCCACCTTACGCACCATGCCATCATTGTTGTTCTGCGTCGCAGGCTGCTTTGTCCATCCGAGCCATCGCTTCCCATGCCGCCCCGACGCCATACTGAATGTCGCCGTCCCATCAGTCTGCCTCCACCACCTACTCCCGTCACTCTCTCACCTTCCTCCATCCCTTCGGCGCCCCTGGAGCCGCACCACTCACCGTGTCACTGCTGTCATCACCCACACATCAGCGGAGAGACGTCGTGCCTGCCCCCGCCACTCGCCCTGTGCCCACGTCACGACCGTCCTTGTACAGCTGCAGCCATAGCTCCACCCACGTCGTGGCGCTATGTCGTGCATCACTATCGCAGACACCTCACCCTCTACTCTACTTAAGCCAAAGCCCTAGGCCCCCTCGCGCCCGCCATCTCTCTATTCTGCTCCTTCTTTCCCCTCTTTGTGTGTCTCCCTCTGTATCTCTCTCGTTGTGAATGGATGGGAGAGGGCTGACAGTGGGGTCCACCTATAAAGAGCTCCAAAGGTCATTAGTGCTTTAAGAAGATCATTTGTGCTTTAAGAAGGGTTTAGTGACATGTGGGCCCACCTAATTAAGTGGCAAATCTAGATTAGTTAGGTAGGTGGTTAGTAAGTGGATGTTGCAAATAACAACTACATTGTTAATCAAGGATTTAGGTAGATTATTGAGGTAGGTCTCAAGTAGTGTATACTTTCTTTAACTCAACCGATTAGTGAAATGATAGGAGGGGTGATTCGAGTACATCCAAACCATTAGCAAACAAAACACAATTTTAGGTGACCAGTGAAAAACACCAGTTAGTGTTTAGTTAGAATAACAAAGTTAGTCGAACCCAACAACCGATAAGTCAAACCCTAAATGAGAGATCGCGCAGTAAGTAAACTAACGATTGTGATTCACTCAGGTAGTTAGAGCCTAAGATGGTATAGTTGTGGTTGGGCATATACCTACGTAGAGGATCAGACACCAGTCAGCCCTAGACCATTGTTGTAATAATAAAAATAATAAGTTAATCGAGATAGTAATGCAATTGGATAATAATCAAGTATCATTAACGATAGCCTTATGTTTAGGAGTACCCAAATGAACATAGGGTTGTATACCATGATCTAGCAACATCATGTCTAGGGTTAATCTTAGTATAGTAACCCTGTACTGAGGCACACAAGCTCACATATACTTAGGACCATGCTAGTAGTTGATTAAGCAGCTAAGTGTGTCCTCGATGTTTAGAGCAAAGTAAAGTGTAGTAGTGATAAAACTTAATGAATGTTAGCGGTAGCTATGACCTAGCTTCATACTAGTAAATAGTAAACAAGGTGATAGAGTTGATTGCTAAACAAGGATTAGTGGGTAAGAAACCATAGGTTTTGTAGTATAGTTACCTACCTAACGAGAAGTAGTCATTAGCAGATGTTGTAGCTAAGTATCAACCTAGTGTGCCAGGTTTACTTCAATATATGCCAAGCCACGTAGGTAGTAAGACTAAGTATAGATCACCTCAAAGATGAAACCCAAAACCATAGACACCACTAAGGGTGTAAGACTGATGTCTAGCCAATGCTTGAAAGTTCCAGCTAAGGCTCATAGAATTTCCTTGATAAATATGAAACGATAAGAAAACCATTAAATGAACTGGACCACATGTATCGGTGAGACTTATGTCTACCATAGGCGAACCCTAAGACTACGCATAGGTCTCATCTGACTTTCATGGAACTTCCTTGATAAATAGGAAGTATTAACAAAAGGAAGTCATTAGATCGGCTGGGCCCCACGTGAGAGTTACGATAAGGTACTCTTGAGGGAACGATGGTTGTTCAACCATCAATCTACCTTGTATGGGCTCTAGGTATCATCCATCATTATTCGTTCCCGATAGAAGGATAGTGCGTGATCCGAAGGTGGATCAAAAAAGTCCTACCTAACAAGGTGGTCACTTCCATCTAGGTAACCGATGCAGAATATTCCTATAAATATTCTTTCCCTCCCGTTGGAGTCCTAACTCCTTGCACCAGCGGACTTCCCGAGAGCTCAAACCCTCTCGCCCTCACTTCAGATCAAACGGTTACCTAACCTTATGATACGGCCATAACTACTACCAAAGCATTGGTTTGCATCCCTAAATTGCAAACTAATGCTAGAACTAAAATTGGCGCCATTAGTGTTGTTTTGCAACAAAAGGTAAAACAAAACATTGTGAAGACCAATAGGGTGGATGGGGATGCTGGCCAATGAGAGGGAATGTGCTCTTGGGATAAAACCCTAGCGCCTGCGGGCGGTCAAGAAAGACATGTGGTGACATGGCAGCAAGGGTTGCATTGGCGTCAAAGGAAGCATCAAGTGCATGGAACAAGTTCGCGCAAGAAGCTAAGAGAAGGAAAGCCCACAACACAAGGGAAACCGAGAGGGTGACTTGGCCATGCATGGGGAGAACACCGGAAACATGGCATGTGGGTTCGTTTAGTTTGGATCCAATTCAGACAGCCAACTGGTGTTTAATATTTTTATTCCAAAATAAGAGTAGTTTAAATTTCGAATTAAAGTAGGAGTTTACAATAGGATTTGGTTCAGACACTATTCATGCACTGTTCGTCGACTCGGACACTGTTCATCTGACTCAGATTACTGTTCATCACAAGTGTACTGTTCATCTGCGTCTAGTTGTGCTTGCGTGGGAGGCTATATAAACCCCCCATGGCCACACCATGTGGGTGGACAAGTTATGATTTAGATAATAGAAATCAGAAAAGCCGTTTTGGCGCATATCGTGTGTTCTTGAGTCGTGAGATGAGTTGAAGAGATTGAGGGAGAAAGATTGAGAGCGAGATCAAGATATCCATCTCTTGCTTTGGAGTACTGTTCACCAAAGGCTACTACTTGCAATTCAATCTATTAGATTGGTTTGTGAGTGTATTGATTTTCTTGCAATTCAATTCATTGAATTGGTTTGTGAGATTTGCTACTAATCTTGAGTGTACCGTGAAAGATTGGACCAACAATCGGGATTCATCTAATCAACTAGGTGGATCTTTATCACCTTAAGTTTAACTATCAACCTAAAACCCCACCACTAGACCAAACAAATAGAGTTTGGGTTTACCTACTTTGGTCTGCAATATTTTCTTCATTCCCACTATCATTGGATGCACTTCATCTCGTCTAAAGCACTTCATTCATCAACTCCCTTTGGATATAGTTCATCTGAAGTATTTCCTTCATCAACTTCCTTAAATATACTTTGTCTGAAGTATTTTCTTCATAAACTCCACTAAGTATGATTAGTTTCATCTGGAGTACCTCCTTCATTGGAGATATCATTAGATATATTTACATTTATTTGAAGTGTTTCCTTTGTTTGAATGTCTTTGGATTTATTGGATTTCATTTGGATGCTTTCAGACGTTTTTGGGTTTAATCATATTCTGCATAGTTAGAATCTGAAGCCATGATGGAGCAGCAGTCTGAGATAGCACAAGAACAATACCAAGATTATCGGAATATTGAGCAAGATGATTATCAGAACATTGAGCAAGGCGAGTCAACACTTTGATCATTTTGCACATACTTTTGAAATGCAATTATATTGTTTTAAATTATTAAATTGCATTGCTATGATTTATACAAATATGTTGATTTAGCTCATAGCTACTACCTTAATGATAATTGTATATAAACTCTCAATCCTTGAACTTGGACAATATCATTTGTCACCCTAGGCTAATGGTATACATACTAGCTACTAAGTCCGTACGTAAGTGTCATGCTTAGCCTTGCTTAGGTACATTAGTATGCGGGCAATAATTTGCCCCAATATCATTTAAAACTTCAAATTGGATTTGGGCAGTAGAGGTTGCAGCCTGGCTAGTATGTTGATTAGAAAAATATTTCAAAACAAAAGAAACCAAAAACAGATTTTGACTTGGGTGGCTAGAAAGCGTGGCGTGTGTTGGGAAGAGCACGATAGAGTGGGTATAGGGAAGTACCGCCTGAGTCAATAAAGGACCGAGTTCTTGTACGACTTCTCGTGTAAAAACAGTGCAACCACAAGTCTATAATGGGTACGACCTAGCTGACTAATTTGTTCGCCTCATCGCAACTTCACTATTGGTGGGTGTGTGGGTGGGTATGGGTAGAAGCCAATGAACTACACGACACAAATGAGAGACCTTCCGGGGGCGCAGCATAAGGAGGTGATACCTAGTGGGCGGGGTTGCATTGAGGCGGTGCATTGTAAAGTCCTTATGATAATCAACTTAGTCACACACCTATGGAAGTGTGTCAGGGACATTATAAGTTGATTGTCTCTTGTGGGTAAAGTGTACAAACTCTACAGAGTGAGACAACCATCTAAATAGCCATGCCCAAGGTCATGGGCCGTGCTGAGAACTTACTTGAATTAGCTTTAATTTTTATAAAATAATTTGTGGGTGAAATAAAAAGATGGGTTGGAGCCCAGAGATTTGAAATGGCTTGGTTGATAACTAGTGAGAAAGAACATGGGCATTGGGTGGATGGTGCTACTTAATGGTACAGGAGGTTGGAGCCTCCACTAGTGATTTTACAACAAAACTCAACTTTGCTAAAAACACGTGTTAGTTAAAAATAGTAGGTCTCAAGATTTTCTACTACTTAATCTATTTCAATAAATGGCTTTATGCAAACAGAAGAACCACATGCCATTACGTTGATCAGCCTTGCATACTATATAATTGCATTCTATGTGTTGGCTTGCGAGTTCGATTTTGTACTCATGCTCGCTTAATATACCTTGCAACTTTTGACTTGCGTAATTCTTTGGGATGGGCCAAATACCTTTCACGCGAAGCGACACGGAAGCAGAATAAAAATATACCACATGGAAGCCTCACAATATACCCACAGGCAATTGATGGGGCCCGTGAGCTAGCTCTTGGCCTTCTTGATCTCCGGTCTTAGCAAATGCTCATAAGTGCCCACATAGCCTTCTTCTCTTACACTTACTAAATAATAATATTGAGCGAGTATGAGTACACAACCATACTCGCGAGTCAACACACAGAATGCAGTTATATAATATGAAAGGATGATAAAAGGAATGACTTGTGGTTCTTTTGTTTGCATAAAGCCACTTATTGAAATATATTATGTTGTACCAAATCCTGAGACCTATCATTTTTAACTTACACAGTTTTAATAAAGTTGAGTTTTATTGTAAAATACTAGTGGTGGCTCCAACCTCCTATGCCATTGAGTGGCTCTATCCGCCCAATGCTCACATTCTTTCTCGAGTCATATCCCGTACTTCTCACTAGTTCTCAACTAGGCCATCTCAAATCTCTGGGCTCCAACCCAACTTTTCAATCTCTAGGCTCCAACCCATCTTTTCATCCCACCCACAAAATTGTTTTATAAAAATGAAAGCTACTTCAAGCAAGTTCTCAACGCTGCCCATGACCGTCGGCACGACTATCTAGATAGTTTTCTCACTCTATAGAGTTTACACACTTTACCCACAAGAGATAATCAACTTATAATGTTCGTCTGACACACTTCCATAGGTGTGCGACTAAGATGATTATCACAAGACCTTTACGATGCCCCACCTCAACGCAACCCCACCCGCTGGGTATCACCTCCTTGGGCCTCGCCCCCGGGAGGTCTCCCACTTGCACCGTGCAGTTCGATGGCTAACTTACCCTTAATCCACATCACACACCCATCAATGGCAAAGCCATGCTTAGGTGAACGAATTAGTCAGCTAGGTCATACCCATTATAGACTTGTGGTTGAACTATTCTTATACGATAGGTCATCACAAGATCCGGGTCCTTAATTCACATGGGAGGTACTTCCCCATACCCACTTTGTCGTGCTATTTACTAGCACCCGCCATGCTTTCCAGCCACCCAAGTTGAAATATATTTTGGGTTTTCTTTTGTTTTGAAATACTTTTCTAGTTCAACACACTAGTTAGGCTACAACCTTGATTGCTCAAATCCAGTTTCAAGTTTTGAATGATGTTGAGGCAAATCATTGCTCGCATGACAATGTATCTAAGCAAGGCTAAGCATGACACTTAGATACGAATTTAGTAGCTAGTATATATACCATTAGTTCTAGGGTGACAAAGGATAGTGTTCAAGTTCAAGGATGGGAAGGTTATACTCAATTATCATTAACATATTAACTATGAGCTAAATCAACATATTTGTATAAATCATAGCAATGTAATTTCATAATTTAAATCAAATATAACTTGCAATTAAAATTAGGCGCAAAATGATCAAAGTGTTGACTCGCCTTCCCCAATGTTCTGATAATCGCCTTGCTCAATGTTCTAATAATCTTGGTCTCGATCTTGTTACTATTGGGACTGCTATTCCGCCATGGCTTGAGATTCTAACGACACAGAATACGATCGAACCCAAGAACATCTGAAAGCATCCAAATGAAATCCAATAAATCTAAAGATATTCAAACAAAAGGAAACATTTGAAATGAAAGTAACATATCTAATGGTATCTTGAAAGTAGGAAGCACTCCAGATGAAACTGATCATACTTAGTGGAGTTGATGAAGGAAATACTTCATACGAAGTATATCCAAGGAAGCTGATGAAGGAAATATTTCAGACGGAATGAAGTACATCTAGGGATATTTGGAATGAAGGAAATACTTTAGACCAATGTAGATAAATAAAAACTCTACTCGTTTAGTCTAGTAGTGGGGTTTTTGGGTTGATAGTCATACTTAGGGTTAGGTAACCATTTGATCCAGAGTGAGGGCGAGAGGGATCGGGCTGTATGGAAGTCCGTTGGTGCAAGAAGTTAGGACTCAATAGGAGGAAGAGAATATTCATAGGAATATTCCGCATTGGTTATCTAGATGGGAGAGAACACCCAGTTAGGTCGAACTCTCTAACCCACCTTCGGATTATGAATTGCCCTTCTACTGGGAATGGATAATGATAGATAATAGCTAGAGCCTATATGATTCTGATTGGTGGTTGGGCTACTATAATCCACTTGGGAACGTACCACCGCTACTCATACGCGGCGCCTAGCTAATCTAATGATTTATTTTGTTATTATTTCCTATTTATCAAAGAAATTCCATGAAAATCGGTGAGACTTATGTATAGATTCGGGTTCGTACTGGGTAGACATAAGTCTCACCGACACGTGGAGTCTAGTTCACTTAATGATTTCTTTTTATTATTTTATATTTATCAAGGAAGTTCCATGAGCCTCAGTTGGAACTTCCAAGCATTGGCTACACATCAGTCTTATATCTTGATCAGTGGTGTCTACGGTTTTCGGTTCCATCTTTGAGGTGATCTATACTTAGTCTTACTACCTACGTAGCTTGGCATATACTTAAAGTAAACCTATCATAGTAGGTCGATCCTTAGCCATGACATTTGCTAATGACTACTTCTTGTTAAGTACATAGCTACTATACAAGGCCTATGGGCTCTTACCTACTATTCCTTGTTTAGTGATCAATCCTATCATCTTGCTTACTATCGCTAGCATTAAGCTAGGTCATAGCTACCGCTAACCTTCATTAAGGTTTACCTAGTATAATGATTATGCCTAAGTTACTCACTAACGAGTTGTTTAACTAAATGCTTAGTCTTACTACTTATTGTATAGGTCCTATGTGTTAGTGGCATGTCACAATCCTAGTTAGATGTCAACTAAAGTGATCACTATTAGTTTTATCCTTTAGTTAGTTTACCTTCTATGCAATCTCTTGTTAAAGGTTTGACCTATCGCTCGTTGAAACAATTACAATGTTAATTATTTTAGCTTTAGTTGCTAATGCAGGTTTCTACTAATGACTTATCTTTGTACAATTCCTAACTAAATTTGCTTCTACATTATGAAGGATAATAGCTCACTAGCCATTTCCAATCAATCTCCAATTGCCTAAATAAATGCCGGGACCCGAAAATGCAATTCTAGACCCTCTGTGTATACTGCACTAGTCTAGGATCACGCTAGTGCACACAGTGGCAACATCGATGAAATATCATTTTCATATACAAAGATGACTAATAAATAGGCAAATAACAATAATTATCAGAGTAACAACCATAAGGTCAAAGCTTACAACTAATGGCTCGAAGGCGAATAGCTCAATTAAGATGTAGCGAAAGGTAACGGAATAACTTCAGTGAAGCCCATCCATATGCCCACAGGCAATCGGCTAGGGTAGTGCTACCTAGTTCTCCATGATCCTTGAAGTAGACCTTGTTGACCAATGTTTCCTCCGCTTTATCTAAATGATTACAGTAAGAATGAGTACTCCAAGTACTCAACAAGTTGTACCATAGAATGCAATTATAGATGCTGGCTTATTCCAAAAGAAATGGCTTCTGTGGTTATTTTGCAATAAAACTGTACTTGCAATTGAATACAAATAATAGATTGAAAGCGTAATTCGAAACAAATAAAAAATAATAGTTTAACAATTGTTTCCAGAAAGGACACAAAGCCTAATCAATTTCTTCCACAAAGTTGCACAAGTTATCCCACACAGCTGTCCCTTCCCAAAGGTTTTATGAAAATCTACCCTTCGTGTGAAATCCCTGAGGATGTCCATGACTGCGGACGCGGCTATTCGAATAGATTGTTTAACACTCTGCAGGGGTTGAATACTTTACCCAAAAGATGCAATCAACTTGTACAGAGCTGATCACAATAAAACCTTTCCGAAACTTCATCTCAACAATTAACACTCCCAATGTGTTTTACTAACAGAACCAAAGCCCACACAATAAATTAGCCCGTCGACACCGTTGGACACGAAGCGGCAAACCGTCCATCGATGTGAATCGTCACAAAGATAGAAACACACCTCCACCCCGGCACACGGCTTAACCTATCTACCTAAGTAATCAATATCAAGACTCTGTAACTTACTAAGTTAGGCCCGTCCCATACCAGGCACGTGGTCGTACAGTTATGGCTCAGTTCAATGGCGCACAAAATTAAGTCCTTAATTGACCAAGGCGAGACTACCAATATCTAACTAAATAATCATTCTTTTCAATTCCCAAGTACTAAGCTCCACCATGTCACACAATTTCCACCACTCACCTCAGCCTAAATATTTTCCCACCCTATTGGTTAAGTGCAACACATGCCATCAACGAGTAATAGCACACATTGCACATAGTTTTACACAAAGTTCCATAATCATTTAGTCAAATTCATGTTTGCAACTCAGATGATAATGAATGACTCATTTCATGGCTAAGTAGACTACTCATATCTAACCAACCCACATTGGTGCTACGATAATATCAACTAATAATTAACCAAGTTAGGGTGACAAAAGATCATGATAATACAAAAAGCAAGGTGGATATAATCAAATGGGTATAACTAATCCCAAAGCATTTAAATAAATACTTAAAGTAAATGCAATAATTGAGTGTAACATCCCAACTGTATAAACAGGGTTTGTTCAAGTATAATTATATGTGTAGAAATTAAAACTTTTTCTCACATCTTGAAAACCCCTAATCTCTCCTGTGATTCTAGTCCAAGAGTTGTGTAATCCAAAAACACAAAGCTCTTGTTGACCAAAAGTCAAACTCATTTTCCAATTATCTTAAATCTTGTGCCAAATATTTGGAAAATATTTTCCTTGGTCCTAAAGCTGATGTGGGACCCCTCTGAAAAATATCACAAGTTGTAAAACTTGTTTGATAAATTTTGGAGGTAAACAAATTCCTTGAACAACCTTCATGAATTTCCTGAGAAAAATGCATTGCATAATAACCTCTGGAAATTTTATGCAAGGTTAATCCCATTGTCATCAAGCTCCAGTTAAAATTTCATCAAATTTGGAGTTCATTTGCTATCTCAAATAATTCTGCTAAGTTTCAGCTATTAAAAACTAAATTTAAAAGCCTACTTTGTTCCTTGGGCTAGCTTGTTGTGCAAAGTCGGGTCCGGCCAATCATGTCTGCACCTCGGCCAGACCTCCTCTCCACCTTGATCAGGTCGTAGCTGTTGGATTAACATCCAACCGCCACGACCTCCTCCGCGTCAATACCGCCAGACCTCCCGCCTCATCGAGGTCTTGGCATTTGGATCAAAATCCATGGCCTCGACCTCCCATGAGCTCAAACCACCTTGACTGCATTTTGTGCTCGCTTGAGGTCGTAGCCGTTGGGTTCAATCCTAAGGCCACGACCTCCTCTGCAAACCTTCTCTGCGAGGTCCTCCCACTTTGTTGAGGTCGTAGCCGTTGGATCAGATCCAACAGCCCACGACCTCCCCTCAAAATCTAGCGCACCAAACCTCCCCATCGTGTGTTGTAGCCGTTAGATTTAAAATCTACGGCCACGACCTCCTAGTGCCTTGTGCGCATCTGACCTCCCCGCGCACGTGAGGTCGTAGCCGTTAGATATAAATCTCACGGCCATGACCTCCCTCGCCCTCTCATCGCCACTAGATCTTGATCTGATGGCCATAACCTCTTAATGCTTGTTGCTTGCAGGCTAAGACCTCCCTTTGGTTGTGCGCCTTGATTTAAATCCAAAGGCCATGACCACCCCGTTTTCTCTAAGTCACACGCAGATTATGTCCTCCCCTCAGTGCAGCCCTTGGATGTAAATCCAAAGGCTAGGACCTCCTAACCCTTTATCCTTTGATCTGCGTTAGAGGAAATCGGAGGGCTACGACCTCCCTTTCCAAATCGTGTGGCTGGGACCTCCTCCTAGTCCTTTAAGCGTAACGGTTCAAAAATCGCATCTGAGGGCCAGGACCTCCCCGTAGGCTTATCCAACGGTCATCAGGACCTCCCCTGTTCTTCTCCTTCCTCGGTCACGCATGCGTGCTCCTGAGCGGGGAGTTAATGCCCAGCCTGTCACTGTGTACCTTCAACCACTCCCTTGCTGACCCGCATTAATCGCTGCTCAGCTTTCCGCCTCTCCAGTCTGCACAAGGTTGTCACCATGTCAACTTTACATCTTGTCCAAGCCCTAGACCGACCCATGGGCCAAGCTCACCATGAGCTTAACCCGTGGTCTATGACCTCCTGTGCCCTAAGTATAAAACCTCCCCCACTGTTTCCTTGGCTTCCTTTGCACACCATTATCCCCTTGCTTGCACCCCTGTGCTTGTGAGCTCTAAACCACCGAAGCTCTCCTTGGCCGCCATTGCTGGAGCTTGAAGCTCCTCGGTGGACAAGGGTCCCTGGAGTTTTCCTCCTTTTCTCCTTGCTTCCATTTGTGCCCTACCCTCTGGGACCAAGTCCTAACTTGATTTGTTGGGCATTTGCAGAGGGGGACAAAGTGGAGCTTGGAGCTGAAGCTTTGGCCGTGGAGCACCTTTCCTCCCCGGCACCGGTCCTTCCTTCCTCAACCTCCTCAGCACCTCGGGACCTCCAGGTACTCCTCCTGTTAGTCCCTTAGTTGCTGGCACCCGCATGTATGCTGCTGCGGAGCTTTTGTTTGAGCACACGCTTGAATGTCGCGCGGAGCTTCATTTTGCATTTCGGATTTTGGCCGTGCTTGCCTTCGTTGTCCTCTCCGGCTCGCCGGCGTTCAAGGCCGTCGCCGCCGTTGAGAGGAGGTCCATTGGGTGCACATGGTTGTTGCGGACCCAATGGTACCATTGGATGTCGCCGGCGAGGTTTGCATCGCCGGTGAGAACCACATCTTTGAGCTCGGGTTTTTGTCGGACATAAACGGCAGCGCCGTTGTCGTTTTTAGGACAGAAATCCGCCGCGTTTAATGCGCCAATCATTTGCTCAACCTCTTAATCATTAGCATGTCTTTAATCTCGCCAGGCGCCTCATTTAAGACCTCCGTCTGCGGACCTCTTTGTGTCTCGCGGCGCATTTATTCCATGTCCGAAGCGTGCGGCGCTTTGGTGCAGGACGTCCAGACCTCCTCCGAGGAAATCTGGAGCGTCCAAGACCTCCCCTTGCACGATCGTGACCGTTGAGGACCTCCCTTGTCAGATCTGGTCCGTCCCGGACCTCCTCCCCCCATCGTTGTGGTCCGTTGGATTCCCCATCTACGGCCACGACCTCCCCTCGCCTCGCGCATGTGCATTGCTAGGAGGTCCAGGACCTCTGGACCTCGCGTGTGCGTGTGCATTGTTCTCCTGGGAGGTCTTGAGCCGTTAGATCTGAGATCTGTGGCTCACGTCCTCCCATGTCCTTGTGGGTTTTAGAAATTCCTGTGAAGTCTTAATTATAAGCTGAAATAAGGTATAACTTTAGAATTTCATATCTTTTTCGTTTTAAATCCAAATGAGGTCATTCAAATTTTGTTGGTTCTGGCTTGACCTGGGCTCCAATCAAAAAAATGGTTATGAGCCCAGTTCAGCTCCAAAACATGGTTTTGCAAATAGGTTTCAAAACTAGCTTTAAATGTGCACTCAAAATAGTGTTTAACTTGTAAAATACATAACTAATGCTCTGTAGATTAGTTTTGAGTGAATCCAACTTTGTTGGCTTCCTCCATTAGCGAACTTACTGTGAAAATTAGCTTTGATCTTGTTGCTGTTGTAGAAGAGAGTTCTTGTGCATTATAATTTTGTTCAAGTTCTTGTTTTTGAAAAATGGTAGAAAGTGCAATATAGCTCCAAAGGGGATGAACTCAATTGTGTTATTCATCTCCTGAGGTGCTGGTTTTGCTGTAAAAATTTCAGTGTCACCACTTTTCTAGAAAATGTTGCCTCATAATTAAATTAGTGAATAGTGGCAGATTGTATTTTTAGGGCTGAGCAGAATTGTTTTGCTCATAACTTTTGCATTGAGAATCCAAATCCATTGGTTCTTGTTGCTAAATTCCCCAAAAACCACCCTCTTGCTTCTGTAGAAAATTCAGAGTATTTGGAGTTCGTTTGCTGTGCTTTCTTTGTTGTTTTTCGTCGTTCTTATCGTCTTTTTTTCACCTTTCCGTTAGGTGTCGACGAGTACTTTGAACCCGTGAGCGATCGTCAGCAACAAATTGACCACAACAGCAAGGCAAGCAGTTTGATCATTTCCATCATTGTCCCATTACTTTAAAGCTTAATATTTTGTTTCACTTATATGTATGCATGCTGCTTTGTGTTAAAATATCGCTAGCAATCCTATAGTTGCATAATCTGTAGGAATTGTTTATCCTCTACTACCCATGAGCCTAGGTTATTTGCTGTGGTTTGAGCTCGTTGGATGAGCTCATATCACTTAGTAGATTGCGACTTAAAATGCTTAGATATGCTTAGTTAACGGTAGCAATGGGCGATCATCGGCTTAGTCGATGGTCTTGATCACTCAAAACTGATTATTATTCCATTATGTCCATCTTGTGCTTTGTTAATTTGTAAATACAAAATCTGAAAATAAATGTGTGGTTTGGACTTGGGCATATTGGATGGATGGTGTGGTTTTTGGATGTGGTGGTATGCCTGAGTCAACAAGGACCGAATTCTTGCGCCATTGATCCAAGCAATTATGCGTACTAACCACACGAGGGGCATATGGAGCCCCTCTTGACTAAGTACTTTGGGCGATGCTAATTGGGGTCGCTCGGTTGGTGTGTTTTAAAGATAAAATGTGTGTGTGTGTGTGGTGTGGGAATGGAGCAGTGGCAGACCGGTTAGGCTGTCTATTGTGTCCTTTTCCCCGTGGGTTGTGCGGGTCAAAATTAGCACTGTCCACTGGAAATGTCTCGTAGGACTTAGCCGTGCCGGCATACCTTTGGTAGTGTGCTTAAAGGAAAGGCGGTCTGACGTGTGGGTACATTGGTACACCCCTGCAGGGATAAAACTATTCGAATAGCCTCGTCCTAGGTTATGGACACGCTTGGTTATTTCCCGTAAGAATTAGACTACAACCTTTAATTAAAACTTGACATGGTTGGTATGGACGGGGAGTTCATGCTATTGTTGTGGTGACTATTGGGTTAGTCACTTCCAGGATTGTTGTTGTCATCTACTTATTGTTATTATCGTTGTCAAACTTGGTATTTGAATGTTAAAAACAGATTTGATAACTTGCCTTTAAATGTATTACATTATTGCAAATAAATGTTGCTTTATGCTAAATGAGACATACAACCTCCACTTACATAAAGCTTGCATGTAGCATATGTTATAGGCCTGTTATCTTACACGTAAGTCTTGCGGAGTACTTTATGTACTCATCTGCCCGTGGTTGTGGCATTTTTGTGGCTTTTGTTGCAGAGGAAGGAGGTGAGCTCCAAGAGCCTCACTTTTGTGCTATGTGTTGCAGCTTCTTCGACGACTAGCTTGGCGGTCCGGTCAGATGCCTAGGGGTTAAGGCACACTGATTGGCTTTGTGTTATAGCCATCTTTATGGCACTTACCTTCATTGTTATCTTAGTAGTACTTGTTGTTATTTGGCCAGAAGGCCCCTCTTTTGTAATAACCTATCCTTATTAATATTAACTTCTGGTTTGTTGCTTATGTACTATGTGTTGTATGGAATTGATACATTCTTTTGTTGTGAGGTATGTATATCGTGATTCGGGAAGTATACATCTCTCGAGACTGGGTTTATTTGGTTGATAATACTAGGGTCAATTGGATGACTAAGTATTATGAGCCTAATAAAACCGGGTGCTCACAAAAGTTGGTATCGAGCCGTTCGACCGTAGTAACTTAATCTTGGTCGTCTTTAGGATATTTTGAAAACCTAATTTCAAAGTATCAAATGAGTTTTGAAAGCTTAAGAAAATTCTCAGATTTTACTCCTCATCTATCTTAGCTTTCTCTTCTCATCTCACTCTAATTTGAGTTTTAAAAGTTGCTTTCCTCTCTTCCCTTCTACAAAATAGTTGTTATCGATTAATTGGATTTTGGATAACTTATGAAAGTTCTAAATTTGAAATCTTGGCTGCCTTTTGGTGAAGAATAGAAGTGTTTGGAGCCGAAATACAAATCTGGAATTTTTGGACAGCCAACAAGTATTTCAGGGCAGCAAGCACAAGTCAGCAATTAAGGTAGAAAATGAGAGGTTAAATCAACTAAAATTTGTGGGAATAAGAGGGTAAGATGTGATACTAGTTAGCTAAGTATCTAACACTTATTTCGCTGCATTAACCTTGCTCTCTAATAGTTTTAGATCTCATCCTACAATCTGATTTTTAATCTTCTCGATCAATTACTCGTTCATTCAATACGGGTTAGATGAGTTGAGGAGTTGAGCCTTGGTTTTGGTGTTTCTTGGCTGTTTTTAGAGTCTTTTAGAAGCTTCTAAAGTTGATTTACTCGCTGTTTTGGCTTTCGTTTAGGCTGATATTCCATTCCCCTAGTCGATCGCTTTTGCTTCTTTTAAAGGCTTTGTTTTTCGAGTCTAGATGTGATTCTTGGCATGGATTGGTTGTCTCAGCACATGGGGCAAATCGATTGCGCCAGGAAGCTCATCTCTCTATCTAGTCCCTCCGGCGAGCAGGTTCGCTTTTCGCCGAAGCTGCTAGGTCCGCATCTCTTCGTGCTTGAAGCGAAGCCCGCTCTAGATATTAGCGAAGTCCCAACAGTTTGTGACTTCGTTGATGTCTTTCCCGCAGATCTTCCGGGGATGCCACCCGTTCGAGACCTCGAGTTTGTCATTGAGTTGGCTCCCGGTACCGCCCCTATCTCAAAGAGGCCTTATCGGATGCCACCGAACGAGTTGGTGGAGTTGAAGAAGCAGTTAAGTGAGCTGCAAGAGAAGGGTTTCATCCGCCCTAGCTCATCTCCTTGGGGTTGTCCAGCAATCTTCGTAAAGAAGAAGGACGGTACTTTACGCATGTGCGTTGATTACCGCCCACTTAATGAAGTGACGGTAAAGAACAAGTATCCATTGCCCCGCATCGACGATCTCTTCGATCAATTAACTGGAGCTCGAGTTTTCTCCAAGATTGATCTGAGAGTGGGATATCATCAGGTTCGGATTCGGCCTGAGGATATTCCAAAGACGGCGTTCTCTACTCGCTACGGCTTGTACGAGTACACTGTCATGTCATTCGGCTTAACCAATGCTCCTGCCTTGTTCATGAACCTCATGAATTCGGTATTCATGGAGTATTTGGATAAGTTTGTCGTGGTCTTCATCGATGATATTCTTATCTACTCCAAGAACGATGAGGAACATGCCGAGCATCTGAAGCTTGTGTTAGGCAAGCTACGTGAGCACCAGCTGTACGCGAAGTTCAGCAAGTGTGCATTCTGGTTGAAGGAAGTGGCTTTCTTAGGCCATATTCTTTCAGCAGGAGGCGTAGCCGTTGATCCTAGCAAGGTCAGCGATGTTCTTTCATGGAGTCAGCCTGCTTCGGTCACCGATGTGCGGAGTTTTCTTGGTTTAGCGGGATACTATCGTCGCTTTATCGAGAACTTCTCCAAGATCGCGAAGCCGATGACGGAGTTGCTCAAGAAGGACAAGAAGTTCTTGTGGTCCGATGCTTGTGAGGAAAGTTTTCAAGTACTCAAGAAGCGTTTGACCACCGCTCCCGTTCTTGTTCTTCCCGATATCCATCGAAGCTTCGATATCTTTTGCGATGCTTCTCGTCGAGGCCTCGGTTGTGTCCTTATGCAAGAAGGCAAGGTAGTGGCCTATGCATCAAGGCAATTGAGACCTCATGAACTTAACTACCCTACCCATGATTTGGAGCTAGCTGCCGTGATCCATGCACTTAAGATTTGGCGACATTACCTAATCGTGTCGTTGAAGTGTATTCGGATCACAAAAGCTTGAAGTATTTGTTCACTGACCGGACCTGAACCTCGGGCAAAGGAGATGTTTGGAGTTGATCAAGGATTATGATATGGGTATTCACTACCATCCGGGCAAGGCTAATGTCGTTCTTGATGCGCTTAATCATAAGCGCATTGCAATGCCTTGTTGTCCAAGGAGCTTCACCCACTCTTGTGGAAGAATTTCAGCGTCTCAACTTGAGTTTAGTTGAGCATAGTTCTCTCATTGCCTTGGTTGTGCAACCAACCTTGGTGGATCGGATCAAGTCCGCTCGTGATCGGATGTTGAGGTGAGCCACATTAAGGCAAATGTCAAGAACGGAATGACCAAGTGCTTTTCTGAGGATGAGCATGGTGTTGTGAGGTTCGGGCAACACCTTGTGGTTCCAAAGGACATGGAATTGCGGAATTTAATCCTCCGCGAAGCCCATGATTCGCCTTTGTCTATTCATCCCGGGGCCACAAGGATGTATCAAGATCTCCGCCAGAGATTTTGGTGGACCCGAATGAAGAGGGAGATCGCGAAGTTTGTTGCCGAGTGCGACGTATGTCGTCGTGTCAAGGCCGAGCATCAGCGTCCAGCAGGACTGCTTCAGCCTTTGCCTATCCCGGAGTGGAAGTGGGATTCGATCGGGATAGATTTTATCACCGGTCTACCCAGGTCGCCGAAGGGAAATGATGCCATTTGGGTTGTCATTGATCGGTTGACTAAAGTGGCTCATTTTCTTCCAGTCAAGACCAAGATTCGTACCGATCGCCTAGCTGAGCTCTATGTCTCTAGGATGGTGAGCTTACATGGCGTACCGAAGACGATCGTTTCTGATCGTGGCTCCATCTTCACTTCCCATTTACGGCATAGCACGCAAAAGGCTATGGAACCCGCTTACCTTTAGCACAACATATCATCCCTAAACCGATGGTCGGACCGAGAGGGTCAACCAAGTTTTGGAAGACATGCTTCGTGCTTGTGTCCTTTCATATGGGAAGCATTGGGAGAAATGCTTGCCATTCGTCGAGTTTTCTTATAACAACGACTTCAAAGGCGGTCTCGGCATGGCACCTTCGAGGCCTTATACGGAGAAAGTGTAGAACCCGTTGAACGGTCAGAGACGGTGAAAGACCTCTCTTTGGCCCGGACTCAATCAATGAGGCCGAGCGCCAAGTCCAACTTATTCGTGGCGTTTGCGCATGCACTGACTCAATCCGAGCAAAAGAGGTATGCGGATCGCCGTCGGCGTGAGTTGCGTTTTGAGCCTAATGACTTTGTTTATCTCAAAGTCTCTCCTTTGAAGGGCCATCAACGTTTGGCGTCAAGGGCAAGTTGGCTCCTCGATATGTCGGTCCCTCTTTGCGTTATCGAGAAGAAGGAGCTGTTGCCTATAAGTTGGAGTTGCCGGCTGCACTTGAGGGGTACATGATGTTTTCCATGTGTCGGCTTAAGAAGTGCCTCCGTGTTCCAACCGAGGAAGCTCCGTTGGAAACTCTCGATGTCCGAGGAAGATTTGACCTATCGCGAGCACCTGCTCGCATACTCGATGAGTCCGAACGAAGGACAAGGAATAAGACCATCAAGTTCCTTAAAGTTCAAGTGGTCGAACCATTACGAGGATGAGGCTACTTGGGAAAGAGAAGATCGTCTGCGTGCGGACTATCCATCTTTCTTTATCGAGTGAGCCAAATCTCGGGACGAGATTTTTGTAAGGGGAGATTTTGTAACATCCCAATCTGTATAAACAGGGTTTGTTCAAGTATAATTATATGTGTAGAAATTAAAACTTTTCTCACATCTTGAAAACCCTAATCTCTCTGTGATTCTAGTCCAAGAGTTGTGTAATCCAAAAACACAAAGCTCTTGTTGACCAAAAGTCAAACTCATTTTCCAACTATCTTAAATCTTGTGCCAAACATTTGGAAAATATTTTCCTTGGTCCTAAAGCTGATGTGTGACCCTTTGAAAAATATCACAAGTTGTAAAACTTGTTTGATAAATTTTGGAGGTAAACCAATTCCTTGAACAACCTTCATGAATTTCCTGAGAACAATGCATTGCATAATAACCTCTGGAAATTTTATGCAAGGTTAATCCCATTGTCAGCAAGCTCCAGTTAAAATTTCATCAAATTTGGAGTTCATTTGCTATCTCAAATAATTCTGCTAAGTTTCAGCTGTTAAAAACTAAATTTAAAAGCCTACACTGTTCCTTGGACTAGCCATTGTGCAAAGTGGTCGGCCAATCATGTCTCTGCACCTCAGCAGACCTCCCTCTCCACCTTGATCAGGTCGTAGCCGTTGGATTAACATCCAACCGCCACGACCTCCTCCGCGGTCAATACCGCCAGGACCTCCCCACCTCATCAGGTCTTGGCCGCTGGATCAAAAATCCATGGCCCTGACCTCCCATGAGCTCAAACCACCTTGACCTCCATTTTGTGCTCGCTTGAGGTCGTGGAGTCATGGTTCAATCCTAAGGCCACGACCTCCTCTGCAAACCTTCTCTGCGAGGTCCTCCCACTTTGTTGAGGTCGAGCCGCTGGATCGATCCAACGACCCACGACCTCCCTCAAAATCTAGCGCACCAAACCTCCCCATCGTGTGTTGTAGCCGTTAGATTTAAAATCTCTGACCATGGCCTCCTAGTGCCTTGTGCGATCTGACCTCCCACAAGACGTGAGGTCGTGGCCGTTAGATATAAATCTCACGGCCATGACCTCCTCGCCTCTCATCGCCACTAGATCTTGATCGATGGCCATAACCTCTTAATGCTTTTGGCAGCAGCTTAAGACCTCCCTTTGGTTGTGCGCCCTTGGATTTAAATCCAAAGGCCATGACCTCCCCGCTTTTCTCGTAAGTCACACGCAGTTATGTGCTCCCTCAGTCTCGAGCCCTTGGATGTAAATCCAAAGGCTAGGACCTCCTAACCCTTTATCCTTTGCGCATCTGCGTTATGGAAATCGGAGGGCTACGACCTCCCTTTCTAAATCGTGTGGCTAGGACCTCCTCCCAGTCCTTTAAGCGTAACGGTTCAAAAATCGCATCTGAGGGCCAGGACCTCCCCGTAGGCTTATCCAACGGTCATCAGGGCCTCCCCTGTTCTTCTCCTTCCTCGGTCACGCATGCGTGCTCCTGAGCGGGGAGTTAATGCCCACTTTCCTTTGTGTACCTTCAACCACTCCCTTGTCGACCCGCATTAATTTGCTCGACTTTCCGCCTCTCCACCGCACAAGGTTGTCACCATGTCAACTTTACATCTTGTCCAAGCCCTAGACCGACCCATGGGCCAAGCTCACCATGAGCTTAACCCGTGGTCTATGACCTCTGTGCCCTAAGTATAAAACCTCCCCCTTTGTTTCCTTGGCTTCCTCGCACACCATTATCCCTTGCTTGCACCCCTATGCTTGTGAGCTCTAAACCACAAGCTCTCCTTGGCGCCATTCTTTGGAGCTTGAAGCTCCTCGGTGGACAAGGGTCCTCGGAGTTTCCTCCTTTTCTCCTTGCTTCCATTTGTGCCCTACCCTCTGGGACCAGTTCTAACTTGATTTGTTGGGCATTTGCAGAGGGGGACAAAGTGGAGCTTGGAGCTGAAGCTTTGGCCGTGGAGCACCTTTCCTCCCCGGCACCGGTCCTTCCTTCCTCGACCTCCTCAGCACCTCGGGACCTCCAGGTACTCCTCCTGTTAGTCCCTTAGTTGCTTTGGCACCGCATGTATCTTCAGTCATGAGCTTTGTTTGAGCACACGCTTGAATGTCGCGTGGAGCTTCATTTTGCATTTCGGATTTTGGCCGTGCTTGTTTTCGTTGTCCTCTCGGCTCGCCCGGCGTTCAAAACCGCCGCCTCCGTTGAGAGGAGTTCCATTGAGTGCGCATGGTTGTTGCGGACCCAATGGTACCATTGGATGTCACCGGCGAGGTGCGCATCGCCGGTGAGAACCACATCTTTGAGCTCGGGTTTTTGTCGGACATAAACGGCAGCGCCGTTGTCATTTTAGGACAGAAATCCGCCGCGTTTAATGCGCCAATCATTTGCTCAACCTCTTAATCATTAGCATGTCTTTAATCTCGCTCGTGCACACATTTAAGACCTCCCGCGCGGACCTCTTTGTGTCTCGCGCGCATTTATTCCATGTCCGAGCGCGTGTGCGCTGGGTCTGGGACGTCCAGACCTCCTCCGAGGAAATCTGGAGCGTCCAAGACCTCCCCTTGCGCGATCGTGACCGTTGAGGACCTCCCTTGTCAGATCTGGTCCGTCCCGGACCTCCTCCCCCCATCGTTGTGGTCCGTTGGATTCCCCATCTGCGGCCACGACCTCCCCTCGCCTCGCGCATGTGCATTGCTAGGAGGTCCAGGACCTGTGGACCTCGCGTGCGCGTGTGCGTTGTTCTCCTGGGAGGTCTTGAGCCGTTAGATCTGAGATCTGTGGCTCACGTCCTCCCATGTCCTTGTGGGTTTTAGAAATTCCTGTGAAGTCTTAATTATAAGCTGAAATAAGGTATAACTTTAGAATTTCATATCTTTTTCGTTTTAAATCCAAATGAGGTCATTCAAATTTTGTTGGTTCTGGCTTGACCTGGGCTCCAATCAAAAAAATGGTTATGAGCCCAGTTCAGCTCCAGAACATGGTTTTGCAAATAGGTTTCAAAACTAGCTTTAAATGTGCACTCAAAATAGTGTTTAACTTGTAAAATACATAACTAATGCTCTGTAGATTAGTTTTGAGTGAATACAACTTTGTTGGCTTCCTCTATTAGCGAACTTACTGTGAAAATTATCTTTGATCTTGTTGCTGTTGTAGAAGAGAGTTCTTGTGCATTATAATTTTGTTCAAGTTCTTGTTTTTGAAAAATGGTAGAAAGTGCAATATAGCTCCAAAGGGATGAACTCAATTGTGTTATTCATCTCCTGAGGTGCTGGTTTTGCTGTAAAATTTCAGTGTCACCACTTTTCTAGAAAATGTTGCCTCATAATTAAATTAGTGAATAGTGGCAGATTGTATTTTTAGGGCTGAGCAGAATTGTTTTGCTCATAACTTTTGCATTGAGGATCCAAATCCATTGGTTCTTGTTGCTAAATTCCCCAAAAATCACCCTCTTGCTGCTGTAGAAAATTCAGAGTATTTGGAGTTCGTTTGCTGTGCTGTCTTTGTTGTTTTTCGTCGTTCTTATCGTCTTTTTTTCACCTTTCCGTTAGGTGTCGACGAGTACTTTGAACCCGTGAGCGATCCTCAGCAACAAATTGACCACAACAGCAAGGCAAGCAGTTTGATCATTTCCATCATTGTCCCATTACTTTAAAGCTTAATATTTTGTTTCACTTATATGTATGCATCTTTGCTTTGTGTTAAAATATCGCTAGCAATCCTATAGTTGCATAATCTGTAGGAATTGTTTATCCTCTACTACCCATGAGCCTAGGTTATTTGCTGTGGTTTGAGCTCGTTGGATGAGCTCATATCACTTAGTAGATTGCGACTTAAAATGCTTAGATATGCTTAGTTAACGGTAGCAATGGGCGATCATCGGCTTAGTCGATGGTCTTGATCACTCAAAACTGATTATTATTCCATTATGTCCATCTTGTGCTTTGTTAATTTGTAAATACAAAATCTGAAAATAAATGTGTGGTTTGGACTTGGGCATATTGGATGGATGGTGTGGTTTTTGGATGTGGTGGTATGCCTGAGTCAACAAGGAAAGGCGGTCTGACGTGTGGGTACATTGGTACACCCCTGCAGGGATAAAACTATTCGAATAGCCTCGTCCTAGGTTATGGACACGCTTGGTTATTTCCCGTAAGAATTAGACTACAACCTTTAATTAAAACTTGACATGGTTGGTATGGACGGGGAGTTCATGCTATTGTTGTGGTGACTATTGGGTTAGTCACTTCCAGGATTGTTGTTGTCATCTACTTATTGTTATTATCATTGTCAAACTTGGTATTTGAATGTTAAAAACAGATTTGATAACTTGCCTTTAAATGTATTACATTATTGCAAATAAATGTTGCTTTATGCTAAATGAGACATACAACCTCCACTTACATAAAGCTTGCATGTAGCATATGTTATAGGCTGTTATCTTACACGTAAGTCTTATGGAGTACTTTATGTACTCATCGCCTGTGGTTGTGGTATTTTTGTGGCTTTTGTTGCAGAGGAAGGAGGTGAGCTCCAAGAGCCTCACTTTTGTGCTATGTGTTGCGGCTTCTTGACGACTAGCTTGGCGGTCCATCGAGATGCCTAGGGGTTAAGGCACACTTGATTGGCTTTGTGTTATAGCCATCTTTATGGCATACGCTTCATTGTTATCTTAGTAGTACTTGTTGTTATTTGGCGAAGGCCCTCTTTTGTAATAACCTATCCTTATTAATATTAACTTCGGTTTGTTGCTTATGTACTATGTGTTGTATGGAATTGATACATTCTTTTGTTGTGAGATATGTATCTTGCGATTCGGGAAGTATACATCTCTCGAGACCGGGTTTATTTGGTTGATAATACTAGGGTCAATTGGATGACTAAGTATTATGAGCCTAATAAAACCAGTGCTCACATTGAGTCAAAGTAATTTTAGAAAATTGGGTTCAACATGGTCGAAGGTACAACTAGCCTTGCTATTGTAATGATGTTCTTATTTTATCTTTGATGTCCTACTTCCTTAACCTTCAGCTCCTTCGGACGATTCTTGGACTTCAACGTCTAACGAGAGAGAATGTATAAAACAAACAAAATACAAATCAAATAAACTCCAAATTCAAATCGAATGTTACTGAAAGGTATATAATGAATTTAGAAACATGAATGGGTTCAATCGGAGTTCGTATGAGAAAGAACGAGCTCTCGGAAGTTTGATCGAAAAGGAAAATGCTGAAAAGGAAAAGGGAGAGAGAAACTAACATGTGGGGTCTACGAAATATTCTCAGAAATATTCTATTCTGAACATATTAGAAAATGTCTGAGTGTATGACATGTGGGACCTACTGATATTTATGGATTTTCATAATTAAAATAATTCCAGAAAAGGTAGAGAGAGCGACATGCGGGACCACTAAGATAAAATGATTTTTCAAGAATTAAATTAATTCCAGAAAATAGGATTAGAGATTGACATGTGGGTCACTGGTCTATGGACCAGGTCCACGGAGAGATGCTAGTCCACGTTGGACCAAGCTCATGAACAGGGTTGACCAAAGTTTGACTAACATGCGGGACCCGCACGTAAGTGAGAGAGAAATAAATAGAGTTTTTAATTGGGTGGATGACACCTGGGGTTCACATGTAATTGAGAGAGATAGATATATGGCTTGAATGGTATGGATGACAAGTGGGGCCATTGGACCAGAGAGGGAAAACAAGCTAGAGAGAATTCTATAGAGAATTGAATAAGAGAACAAGTTAACCGAGAGAACAAGTTAGCAGACAAGTTAATAGAGAAGAAAACGAACAGAAGAACGAAGTAACAGACATCACAATAGGGAGCTACCAGCCTATTGGTTTTGGGCGCATGGAGTTAAAGCAAAGAATGGAGAAGAATTTTCAGAGAACAAGGAGTATAGAGTTGGCCCACACATCAGTGAAGGGAAGAGCCAAAGAAGCATCAGCCGACTTCAATAGAGAAGTCCAGAGAGGAATCACAGAGGAGAAACAACAAAGTATAGAGTTGGCCGACACATCAGTGAAGGGAAGAGCCAGAGAAGCATCAGCCAACTTCAATAGAGAAGTCCAGAGAGGAATCATAGAGGAGAAACAACAGAGTGCACGCTGATTTTGGTGCATGGAATCGACGGCGAATGGAGGCGAACCAACTCTGGCAAATGGGAAAAACAGAACGGCGACAACGTGGCGAAGGTGACGATGCGGTCCAGACATCAAGATTCGGCACCATACACCGGCGGCAAGGCGAAGAACAGTAGTGCCAGTGGCCTCACGGTGGCACACCACTTCGGGCAACGCTTTGCAAAAAGGCAGGGGAGTACATCGTAGAACAGGACGACGTGAATCCAACAGTGGTGGAGTTGAAGGCAGGGGATCAACAGTTGTGGAGTATTTAACCAAAGAAGGGAGGTAGGCCTAGAGGAGAGATAATGCTTGATTCTCGGTGCACGGTGGATGAAACTAGAAACTAAAATATGGGAAAAATAGGTCTCAATGAGGGACACGAGATGACACGATCGGATTTTAGAAAAACTCACCGAAGAAGCGGGGAACGCGACGTACGCATTTTAGCGCCATGGCTCGACATGGCGGTGGTGATTCGGTGGTCTTCGGGTGATGGGGATGGAAGCATGACGTAGAACATGGCGAGGTGAACTCAACACTACAGATGGTTTGGCTGGGGAACATCGGATGGAGACGGAACTCGACGGTGAAGACCTTCAGTTGGAACTCGGTTCTTTTGCAGATTGTGACGAAACGAGGGCGATTCGGAGGAAACCAAATCAGGGAATTGGAAGAGGAGATCAAGAGGCTCAATATGATGTGGTTGGTTTCTTTTTACATGCACTGAGGAGGGAGATCGAAAAATAGGAAGGTTTCGACATCTTCGCATCAGAGTGGAGTCTCTATTGATTTACCGAGAAGATAATGAACTGAAGAGAGTGACGTGGTAGAGAGAAAGGAAAAGGGATTTCTGGAATGAAATAAAAGGCCAAAAATCAAGGAGACCAAATAAATGGCAAACAAACTCAGAAAAATCATAGAAAATACCAGAAAATTCCTTGGAACACAAGGAAGCCAAATAACACTACTTTTTATTTAATTGATGCTTCACTACTGCAAAAAGGCTAATACTGGACACCTCATCACAGACGGTTGACCAAAACCGCTCGTATATATGCATTCTGAGACGGTTCATATTGATAAGCATGCGTTATCGCCACACTAAAACCATCGTGAAGAGGTAATATCACGAGCGGTTCATATTAAAACCATCGTGATACTTCACGATGGTTACGTTCGTAATAAATGCGTGATAATTGGAGTTTAAAGATGGTTTTAATTATAACCGTCGTGATAATATCACTTGACTTGTCGGCGCTGCCGCCGTCGTCTCTTTTATCGGCGTCATTGCCGATGCGTCTCTTCGTTGCATCAATACCACTTTGGCTCCCCAACATGCGTCTCTTCGTCTCACACGCTGAATTTATTTCTTGTTTTATAAAAAGGATCATCCGCCATCGAAGATGATTATCCCCACATATAACTCTATATACTTCTAAAGCAGAAATATGGCTCCCTCTCGGCATGTTTCCTTATCGCCGGCATTGATTGCCTACCTAGCCATACTGTACGAGCGTCTCTCTGGCCGTACATTGGCGGATGCTGCGGAAGAACACTGTAATTTCAACAGTGTCTTCACTCCTTTGTCCAAGGATTTGCCAGAGCAAGTGACAGCCAACTTCCACCGTCTTGACATCCTCCTCCGCTGCGTCTTCTAGGTGATCTCTCACTTCCGGCGAGTTTACCGCGTCATCGACGTCATCCTCCACAACGATGTTGCATGTCTCCAGGAGGATTGCCGTCACTTGGACTCCTTAATCAAGGCGACTTGACGGACCGAAGTCGACCATGTTGAGTCCCCTCAAGCAAGGGAAGAGAGCCTATGGGCTCAATTCTTCTTGATTCAACGGTCCGAGGGTATTCGGTTGACACTTGAATGAGCGTCGATGGGTCAACGATTTAGGGCTTCGTCACGATGATCGAGGAACCGCCCAATGCTCACGGCACTACCTCTGAAGTTTTAAAGATGGAGATAGCGACAGCTACCTCCGCCACTAGAAAAACTTTCTTTATTTAGGTTTCTATTTTTTAATCTTTGTAAGAAGCGACTCTGTTGTTTGGCCATATGAAAATTCCAAGATGAAAAAAAATCTAGTTTGGAGGTGAAGTTACTATATTATATGTTGAACTATATATATATCGAGACGGTACTTAGTGGAACAAATTAATTATATTATATTCGATCTGATATATATATATATATATATATATATATATATATATATATATATATATATATATATATATATATATATATATATATATATATATATATATATCGTAGTTAAAGCAAAATTTCAGCAGTATTTAAATGACAAAAGTGACATATAAACATGTAATTTCTTCATGTCATGTAATTAATGCAGTATACATGATAATATTCTCAAAACATAGAACTTGAGAACAACCATATCACAGACGGTTCTATTATGGAACTGTCTGTGATATGTCCCATATCACGGACGGTTCTATTATGGAACCGTGTGTGATAACTATCACTAACGGTTCCATAATAGAACCGTCTGTGATATCTCTTTATTAGTAGGAGCCCGGCAGCTAGGGTTTGCACCTGCCCTAGCTAACTCGTCACTCCCTAGCGTACTTATTCTTGTCCGTTCCCCTCCCCACCCGAGTGCCCTTGACCTTGACACCGCCGCCCTTCTTCCCATCGCCGCCGATTGTGACACCACTCTGCACTGCACAACACACTCATACGATAGGAGTGTCTTGTGCAGTATTAGGGTCTTGCCACAACTACGGTGACGCCGCCACCCAAGCCACTGGGCTTGGCCCCGCGTGTCGCCTGCGCTGCCAACTGCACCTACTACTTGCTCGCGTCCCTGGCTTGGTTCTCTAGTACGGCTTGTGCCTGCTCGACCTCCTGCGCTCGGGCCCTGGCCCCTCTGGCTTTGTTTTCCACATCCTCACTCTATTCTCCTATCTATTAGGTTAATGTCTTTTGTTGAGTTTGATTTTTATGCTTGAGCCTTAAGATGTGTCCTGATGTTTGTGTGATTTATGCAAGGTGAAGGAGATGGATAAGGGTTGTGCTAGTTGGTGGTGGGGTCCTCACCGTGGCTATGCTGTAGTGAGGTATCACCCTCCCTTACTCCCTCTCTGTGTCTACCCCTGCTCTGTGATGTAAATGGCTAGTGCTCTGTGATGGAATGGATGATGATGTGGGCTGCTGAGGTGGGTTTGGCTTGGGCAAAATAGCAATGGGGAAATGGTGGGTTTGGTGATGGGATTATTATTGGGAGTGTTATCTATGACAAGGTGTTGGTTCACATGGTGGCTTGGTTTGGAGCAAAATAATAGTGGGTGCAAGGATGGTGGTTTACCTTGTTGGGCTTGGTCGGTCTAGTCCGAGTTGTCGGCTTGGTGTCGGTCCTTGTGATCATTGCCGGTGCCATCCACGCTTGTCATTCCCACTCAGTCAATCTTCCTCAATGCCTTTGCTCCTCTCCTCCGGCTGTCCTCTGTGGGTGGTTTTATGGTTGTGGCAATGGTGCTTGGGCTAGGGAGGGCAGTGGGTGTTCTTGTTGGTGCCAATGAGCTAGGCTTGTGCTCCTTGCTTTGTTCTAGCCTTCGGCTAGGAGGGGAAATGGGGCTCCTGAGTGAGAGGCTGTGTGGATGGAGGGCTTATGAGTGGGAGCTTTCGGCTGTGACTCCTTTCCTTCCCCTTGCATCCCAGGTACGTACTACCATTCTATTCCTGGTCTCTTCTCTATAAAGTCACCAAGCAGTGGCTGCTTGTGCCTTTAAAAATGGCTTCATATATATATTATATATATATATATTGTTCGTAGTCCCCAGCCACTTTCGGGGAGTCGTGAGGAGGATGAGATAGTAGCCACGGGTAACCTCATCGAGCCTGCAAGTTCAAGGAGCATGGCTGCTAGGAGAGCGCGTGGACATCCAATTACCTGGATGTCGTCGATAGGTAATTGGACTTGACATCAAGAAATTGTTGGTTGCTGATACATGAAACCACTTCCCAATCGGAGTACCTGTGTGGATGCGTAGGTACTACAATTGGGAAGTTGCTTCATGTATCGAACCAACCATTCCTTGATGTCAAGTCCAATTACCTATCGATTTACATCCAGGTAATTTGATGTCCATGCGCTTCTTGGCGTGTTTCTTGTAACATCCCAAAGTGCTATTACCAAAATAAAATAAATAAAGTTATTATTTTATTGGATTTTCTGAAATTTGAAAGAGTTTGATTGCTTCTCTTGAATTTATTAAAGTTTTTGAAGTTTTATTTGAGTTAAAGTTGAAAAATAAAAATTAAATTAAATTATAGAATTTTCTGGAATTTTAAAAGCTTTTTCCTAAATATTTTAAAGCCAAAATATTTTATTTGCAAAATTAAAATCCAACTTTAAGTTGAAAATAATATTATTAAGTCCAAAATAAATAAGAGAATTTCTGTGAATTTTTCCATAATTTTTGGTTTTTATTTGCTATTTTCTAAATCTATTTTGATTTAACTCCATTTCTAAAATTGGAAAATCGTTTAAAAATCCGAAAAAACCTAATGAGCCGAATCTTCCCCGTTCGGCACATTTCCTTGCACTTTCGGCCCGAACCAGCCCACCCGAGCCAGCCGCTCCCCATCTCCCGCACCCCTTGATCGTGGCCGTTGGATCTAAATCCAACGACCCGCGCCACTCCCGCTCTCACCCTCCCTCAACCGCATGCGCCCGTTTCAGGCCGTCGGATTTAAATCCGACGCTCACCAGCCGCGCTTCTCCCCTCTTTTCTTTCACTTGCATGTGGGCCTGCCAGCCATAGCCCTTCTTCTTTCCTTCCTTCTTCTCCAAAACGCCCGATTCGGTGCCGCCATTAGCGCATGGCCAAGCTGCATCTCCGCCAAAATTTTGCCCCCTTTCACCACGCCTGTGCAAGATTAAATCTCCCGTGAACGCCGCGCTTCATTTTTGCCCTTCGTCTGCGAATCGCGGAATCGCGCCATTGCCGCCGCGACCTCGTGGGCCCGATCTCCTCGCCCAAGCCTCCCTGGCCCCTATAAAAGGGAGCACGAGGAGCCCCTCATCTCACTCATTCCCTCCCCCTCACCCACTTCTCCTTCCCCGCTCTCTTTTCACCGGAATCAAAGAATTTCGCCGCCAACCACCGCGTGTCTTCGCCGCCCGTAGCGCCGCCTCTAGCGACGCTGTAACACCCCAGCTCAACATTGAGCGTGAAATGCCACTAAAATAAAATTTAAACAATACTACTAAGACCATTTACCAAATTTTTCAGCAGAACCTCCATTGTATACTTTCATATACCGAGGTTTCAACAGTTAAAGATAACATTATCAATAATCCAGTATCCAAATTCATTCAACATGCAAGATAGTCTACTCTGATAAAGCAAGGATAAGCATAATCCCAAATCGCTAATCTCATTATTACAGATAAGCCAAAGCATAAAATGAAACTATAAGTGAAGCTCAACAGTTTGCTTATTTAAAGAATATAAACTAAATGATGTTCTTTCTTTAGATGAATGGAAGTGAGTGCAACTCAACCAAAACTACTCCCTCCCATGCATGCCGATCTTGCTGTGGTACCTAAAACACAACAAAGCAAGAGTGAGCCCAAAGACTCAGCAAGTATCACAAAGAAAAACTAAAATCACAGTATAGCATCAACAATCCAAAAGAAGCATTACACTAAAGATAATTCTCATGCTTATGTAATGCGATCATGCAATGCACCTTTCAATCTTTATCTCTTTTCGCATTTTACCGGTGATGCGAGGTATACAACCGTCGATGTATACCCATGCCTGTGCCCTCTGGCACAGGGACCAAAAGCCTATACTCCATGAGTGTAGGGACCATTGCCCATCATCTTCATGATGAGGACCTCTACTCAATGCCCACGTTCCATGAACGTGGGGACCACAAGCCCGTCATTTGCATGACGGGGACCTCAACTGTATATACTTGGTCACCACGTGGCCAAGTCTCAGATATGCTTTCAACATGCGTATGTACTATGATCCTATCTTCCATACATAAGAATCAACAAGTACATACCACAACTACAGATCCCAAATAACATATAAGGCATAATCAACATAGATAGGAAAGCTTTAACCATAACATGCATTCACCATGTTCTATTCAAATTCATCACACTATCATCCATGTATGACTAATACTATTCAAACACAAACAATCCTAACAATCAATCATCATTATGCTACGATCAAGATACTTGCCTCAACCGTGCGGAAACGGCAGACGCGAAGAGGGCGCTGCCCCTGGGACCAATCCCTCACCTGAACATAATTATGAATCAAGCTAACATAACCATGCTGGACCCAAGGCATATATAATAGCTCAAATGAAAAAGCCAAACTCTCAAGCGCCTTCCTAACGTCCCACATCTAATGATCGATCTGTTCCTCCTATGGACAGTCCACTTCCAAAATTCATAACCTTCACTACATGGGTTCAAATAAGGTGTTATAGGACTTTCTAGAAAGATAATTAAATTTCCCAACTAAACCTAGTTGAGTGGCCCTTCTGAATCGGCCATCTAATACCCCTACCAAGCCAAATTAAAATACATCAATTTTCACATCGGGTTCTCTGGATAGTACACTAAAACCACCATAACTTTTGCTACGAAATTCCAAATAATACGTTATTTAGCTTTCTGGAAAGGTATGGAGATTACCCAAATTTTTCGTTATATCAAGATCCTCTAATTTCGTCTTTAACTAATGGCTTAACCCAGGTTTCTATAATCTATCTGGATGTTGACAGTTTATCAGGACAGCGACACTAAACAATTCATATCTCCCTAACCGTTAATCGGCTTTGGGCGTTCTTGGCGGACACGTAAAGCTAAGGACATGACCCAGATATCTCTAAGAGAGTGGATCCCCAGATTCTGCTTCTAAATACATGAAAACCATCGTCCAATCTACTGGACAGAACACGATCTATCAGCTGTTGATCACTCGATCTACCAAACGAAATCAAAATCGCATCTAATACACAACATACAGCGAGGGAGACTTTTCGTTACCCTTGAAGAACACAGGAAGATGATGAACTAGCATGCGATTCCACTTCCCCTTCTCTTCTCCCTTCTCTTCCTTCCTCTCCTTCCTTTCTCCTCTTGGCATAGCAGTATGGGGAAGATTGCTACAGTACCTCGGTTGCTACAGTGCAGCGGCGCTACAGTGCCAGGCGGAGGTACTGTAGCAGTGCTAGGGTTTTGTCTCCCCCTCCCTCTTAAGTTGGGCTCCCCTACTTGGGCTATGGGCCGGCGGCCCACTACTCTCCTCAACTCACTAAATTCTGAAATTTCACTCTTAAATACCTCTTCTAATCCCTCAACTATTTATTAATTAAATGGGATATTACAGACGCATCGACCTAGTCTCCGCTACCATCGACACCGCCTCCTCGCGGCGCACCCCGTGCGTGCGCCAGCCTCACCGGAGTGCCTCCCAAGCCTCCACGCCACCGTGACCCGATCCGCGCCGCCGCCAAAAGTCCTCGCCGCCGGTGATTTCTCCGTGCTCGAGCGCCGCCGTGGTGAGCACCGAAACCCCCGCATCCCCCTCGTTCTATTGCCGCCCTCGATGGAGCTTGCCGTGGCGCCCCGCACCAGCGAGCCCGAGCACATCGTCGCCGGCCTTGTGCCGACGTGGCTCGCCCACGTAGGCACCACGAGGGCAAAGATGCATAGGTGGTAGGTGAGGTGGTGATGATGTGGATGACGGCGGGGACAGTGGTGCTCGGGTCCTGTAACATCCCGATTTTTTGAGCCTATTTGGAGTTTTCAAAATAAAAAGAACCATTTGGTTTTGATGAGAGTTCAAAGCTTAACTTGAGATTTTGAAAGAGCTTTAAAGGACTAAATCAAACTTCAACTAAATCAGTTCGGTTCCTTTTCGAGTGTGTTGGAGTTCTTCCTTTTCTCTGTTCGCTCTGTGCTCTCCTTCGGCCCAGTTCTCTCTTTCTTCTTTGGACCTCCTCCCTTCGTTTGGATCTGAGGGTCCAGACCTCCCTTCGTGGTTCGGACCTCCCTCCCAGTTCAGACCACCCCTTCGGTTTGATTTGCTCTTGGGTCACGACCACGCCCGAGGCGTTCTAGCTCGGGCTTGTGTTTTAAACATCCTTGAGTTCTGAAGTTCAAATCCGGGTCGAATTCCTCCCTTCTGGAATTCTCCTGTTCAACCTTCTTTCCTCCCTCGTGTTCATTTGGATTTCCTTGTGTTCATTTGAACCTTCCCTTTGTCCAATTGGACCTCCCTAGATTTCATCTTGGCCGTCAGGATCTCCCTTGAGTTCATCCTAGCCACCAAGACTTTCCTTGATTCCATCCTGACCGTCAGGATCTCCTTCGAGTTTATCTTGACCGTCGGGACCTCCTCAGGAGCACTTACGTGGACTCATCGGGACCACCCAGGATCTCTCCCTTTGGACCTTCCCTTGAGTTCAGACCTCTTTGTCGTCTGGACCTCTCCCTTTGTCCTCAGGACCTCCTCCGTGGGACCAGTGGACTTTTTGCAAAGACCACCTCCTGTGGTCTTTTTGCAAAGACCACCCGTCTTGGTCTTTTTGCAAAAAACCACTTTTGCGGTCAAGACCACCTTGATGGTCACGACCTCCTTCCTTGGTCATGATCTCCCCATTGGTCGCGACCACCCCCTTTGACTGAACTGTTTCCCGAGCTTGACTAGCTCCACATGTTAGTCCTGCTCACCTTTGTTTTTCTTCGCCACATGAGTCCCTTGTGCATTTAATGCTGGTTGTCTCACAATAAATGTGGTCACTTGCGTGGCACTTTGTTCTTGTTGGGTCACGGGTAGGCTACGATAGCTACAAACAAAAATTTCTACCACGCAAACCAGGATGCCAAGCAAGTAGATGAGCACAGATCGTTACCACCAGACGCGTAGAGCAGCAGAAGAAGGGTTGGAGCAGCCTAGTCCAACGAAGAGCGCATCGATGTAGTGTTCATAGTCGATCGTCTAGCGTCGAGCACATCGATGCGGTGGTCGTAGTCGATCGTCTCCTCCACCAACGTCTGTAGTTCCTTGTGAAGATCGCGGATCGTCCTCAAGCGCAACGATCGCGATAGCACCTCTACGGTATCCACCGTCGAGGAAGGAACAACCGTACGTCGGTGTACTAGCACCAAGTCGCACGGCAGAGCTCTCAGGAAGATGGCAGCTAGGGTTTCGGTGGTGTTAAACTTATGTGACGCCCAACAGCCTCATGCATCTCCTTATATAGTGCTCGTGGCGGATCCTATCCGAACACGTTCTGAATCGTATCCATCTTGGTTTGTCCCAACCCGTCAAGTGTGTGACCCGTTAGGTTTATCGTGAGTTCGGTTGTGACTCGGAAACCATTTCGACCACGAGTCGTAGCGATTCCTAGCGAGAATATAGCGATTCACGAATACACACAAATTATATCGAGATGAACCTTAATACAACATGACCTACGATCAGGTCCTCATCACTTACGACCAGGTCCTATCTGTATACGACTAGTTCGTATTTGGTCATAACCAGTTCGTAACTCCTTACGACCAGGTTACGACCACTCTGTGATTGCGTTCGACTAATCTACGACCAGCTCGTATCTCCATACGACCAGTTCGTAACTGATCGAACTAAATGACCTACTCGTGTATATACTCCCTTTGCCTCACGATGTTTGGTTGAACTACAGGTGAGATATTGTGTCATCCGTGGACTGTTCAATACTTTCTCGATCGAGTGTCGGATAACTTCACGTGGTCGAACAATTCGACAGCTAGTGGCATGGCCATGCACTTTCTTTATCCAATCACAACGAGGGGCCCAGAGACATCTATCCTGTTATGTTAGGAGGGGCAAATCCCATATCCGACCAGTCACATTCCTCTGCATGTTTCATAGCATACCCGAAAGATACCTTTATAACTACCCAGTTACGGTGTAGTGTTTGGCAACCCCTAAGAGTGCTATTCCACATGTAGGAAACCATGCTGATCTCAGGTCTAAGGATTATACATCATCATTGCTTAAGACCAACTAACGACACATAGAATTATAACAATCTCAATAGTGTCTCAAGGTGGGTCTTATCCAACATCATGTTCTCTAACATGTGTCCATATTATTGGTTTGATATCTTCATATCCATGACCCGTGAAACATAGTCATCAACCAATACATATGCTAGTCTATTCATATGTGTCCTCATATGTCTTCGACTAGGGATCATATAAGAATAATTATCGCAAAAATATAGAGTTTCACAATCAAGTCACATACTTGATAATAAATATTAACAATATTATTCTAGGAACAAGATAACATATTATCCAATGTCATGAACATAATGAAATATAATCATCTCTATGATTGCCTCTAGGGCATACTTGCACTAGAGTCAATCATTTATGTATCTTATACCGATAGCTCTTGTGTGTGCCTCATGCTTTGGCTGTGTGAGAGGCTTTGTCAACGGATCAGCAACATTCAAATCCGTATAAACTTTGCATATCTTAACATCTCCTCTATCCACCAATTCGCGAATAAGATGATAACGCCTGAGTATATGCTTGGACTTCTGATGGGATCTAGGTTCCATAGCCTGCACAATGGCTCCATTGTTGCCACAATAGAGATCCATGGGGCTCGAGGCACTTGGAACCACACCCAACTCAGCAATGAAATTTCTAATCCAAACACCTTCTTTTGCAGCTTCAGAAGCCGCAATGTACTCGTCCTCTGTCGTGGAATCAGCAACCGTCTCTTGCTTGGAACTTTTCCAGCTCACTGCTCCTCCATTCAAAATAAATACAAAACCAGATTGCAAACGATAATCATCTTTGTCGGTTTGAAAGCTTGCATCGGTGTAACCATTTATAACGAGCTCTTCATCACCGCCATAAACTAGGAACACATCCTTAGTCCTTCTTAAGTACTTAAGAATGTTTTTCACAGCTGTCCAGTGACCTTCACCGGGATCAGCTTGGTATCTGCTCGTAACACTTAGAGCATATGATACATCTAGTCGAGTACATATCATGGCGTACATGATAGATCCAATGGCCGAAGCATATGGAATATCACTCATTTTGTCTCGCTCATCAGTGGTCGTAGGACACTAATTCTTGCTAAGATTAATGCCATGTGCTATGGGCAAGAATTCTCTCTTGGAATCTTGCATGTTGAACCGATTCAACACTTTGTCTATGTACATATCTGACTTAATCCAATTAGCCTCTTAGATCTATCTCTATAAATCCTTATTCCCAAGATATATGTTGCATCTCCTAAATCTTTCATTGAGAAACTATTTCTTAATGAAGTTTTAACAATTCAAGCATTGGAATGTCATTTCCGACCAAGTAGTATGTCATCTACATACAAGATCGAGAATAACAAGTCGCTCCCACTAACCTTCATGTAAACACAAGGTTCTTCTTTGTTCTTGTGAAACCAAACCTTTTGATCTCCTCATCAAAACGTATATTCCAACTCCGAGATGCTTGCTTCAACCCATAAATGGACTTTTGAAGTTTGCATACCTTACTAGCATTCTTTGGATCAACAAAACCTTCAGGTTGTGTCATGTACACATCCTCATCTAGGTTTCCATTAAGGAAAGCCATTTTGACATCCATTTGCCATATCTCATAGTCGAAATATGCAACAATAGCTAGAATGATCCGAACAGATTTAAGCATCGCTACTAGTGAGAAGGTCTCATTGCAGTCAGCTCCTTGAACTTGTCGAAACCCTTTTGTGACTAGTCGAGCTTTACGAATGTGAACATTTCCATCCATATCAATCTTTTTCTTATAGATCCAATTGCACTCAATGGTTTTAACACCATCAAGTGAATCGACCAGGTTCTAAACCTGATTTTCTCTCATGGAGTCTATCTCGGGTTTCATGGCTCCAAGCCATTTCTCAGAGTCTGGGTCCATCATCGCTTCCTCATAAGTCTTAGGCTCATCATTATTCAATAATAATACGTCATGCCCATACCTTGTAGGCAATTGACGCGGCCTTTCAGATCTACGTGGGGCTGGTGCCTCATCTACATGTTCAACAACATTTTGTTCATCCAGTAGAGGTTCAGTAGGAGTTGAAACACTTTTAGATGCATCTTGAATTTCTTCGAGTTGTACCTTGCTCCCACTAACTCCTTTGGAAAGAAACTCTTTCTCCAAGAAGACACCATTACGGGCAACCAACACTTTGTTATCAACCCGATTATAAAAATAATATCCTTTAGTTTCTTTAGGATATCCCACAAAGAAGCACTTATTGAACTTGGGTGTGAGTTTGTCGGACGTCAAACGTTTAACATAGACATCACATACCCAAATCTTTAGAAAAGACAAACTAGGACTCTTCCCAGTCCACATCTCATGTGGTGTCTTATCTACCGATTTAGATGGTACCTTATTTAAAATGAAAGTAGCGGTTTCTAGGCGTAACCCTAAAAATACAATGGCAGATCTGATTGGCTCATCATTGATCGAACCATGTCCAACAAGGTCCTATTACGCCGCTCGGACACCCCATTCCATTGTGGAGTGCCGGTGGTGTAAGGCGTGGAACAATTTCACATTGTTTCAAATGATTACCAAACTCATGGCTCAAAAACTCACCTCCACGATCGATTGTAAAGATTTGATTGTCTTGCCAAGTTGATTACAGACCTCATTCGGAACTCCTTGAACTTTTCAAAGGATTCGACTTGTGCCTCATTAAGTAGATATATCCATATCTACTATAGTCATCGGTGAAAGTAATGAAATCTTGAAAACCACCTTTAGTTATCGTACTCATTGGTCCACACACATCGGTATGTATGAGTGCCAACTGGTCGGACACCCTTTCACTCCGACCAGTGAAAGGAGTCTTGGTCATCTTTCCGACCAAGCAAGACTCGCATGTTTCAAATGATTCCAAATCAAATGAGTTTAGTGTTCCATCATTATGGAGCTTTTTCATGCGCTTCTCACTTATGTGACCCAAATGACAATGCCAAATAAAAGTGGAATTCATTTCATTAGACCGAAGCCTTTTCGCATTAATATTATAAACGGATGCATCAACAAGATTTAAAATAAACAACCCATTCAAAATAGGTGCATAGTCATAAAACACTTCATTCAAAAATATAGAACAACCATTGTTCTCAATAATGAATTTATAACCCTCTGCCATCAAACATGAGGTAGAGATAATGTTTCTACTAATGGCTGGAACGTAATAACAATTATTTTATTCCATAATAAATCCTGATGGCAAAAGTAAAGGCAAAGTCCCGACGGCTAATGCAGCAACCCTTGCTTTATTCCCGACACGAAGATCCATCTCGCCCCTTGTAATTCTCCTACTCTTTGTTAGATTCTGCATCGAATTGCAGATATGAGCAACCGATCCGGTATCAAATACCCATGAGTTAACAAAAGAGTCAGCAAGAAAAACATCTATAACATTAATACTTGTAGTGGAAGTTTTAGTCCCACCATTCTTTTTCTGATCAGCCAGATATTTCTTGCAGTTCCTTTTCCAATGGCCTAGCTCTTTGCAGTAAAATCATTCATTCTCTTGAGTCGGGCCGGACTTAGTCTTGGGCTTAGGCTTGTTAGTTTTGATCTCATCTGAAACTTTAGCCTTGCCTTTTTTCTTGACCCAAGTCTTAGCCTTCTTCTTGAAGCTTGTACTCTTTTGCACCATCATCATATGAGTGTTGCTTTTCTTAATGCTGCCCTCTGCTGTCTTAAGCATCATATGCAGTTCGGTAAGATTCTTGTCTAAGCCGTTCATATGGAAGTTCAAAATGAACTAGCCATAGCTTTCAGGAAGCAAAGTAAGAATCAAATCTGTAGCCAACTCTTGACTAAGTGGAAAACCAAGTTTTTCCAAGCTCTGTGTGTAACCAACCATTTTGATCACATGAGGGCTCACCGGACCACCCTTAGCTAGCATACATCCAAACAAGCTCTTTGGGATCTCATATTTCTCAGTTCTTGCTTGTGTCTCAAACATGCCTTTGAGTGCCATGATCATATCGTAGGCCTCAATGTTCTCAAACTGCTTCTGAAGGTCTGAGTTCATTGCAGCAAGCATGAGACAACTAACATTAAGGGATTCATCACATGCCTTTTTATAGGCGGTTTTAAGTGCAGCAGCAGCATTCTTTGTAGGCACATCTGGAATTGGTTCCTTTAGAACATGTTCCTTTTTATCTTGCCTAAGAATAATTCTTAGGTTGCGGGACTAATCCGCGAAATTTATTCCATTCAGTTTTTCCCTTTCAAGTATCGAACGTAAAGAAAAACTGGATGTAGGTACAGCAGTTGGTGCCATAATCTACAACATAAAATATGCAAAACTAAGACATATGTTCAATCAAAGTAACTTCTACTAAACAATTTAACAAAGATACTCCCACTAAATACCATATCCCTCTTATGACATTTTAGTGATTCAAGATCCATAATCATTTAATCTACTAGTGAGCTTTGGCATCACTGCTAGAAGACTAGTGAAAATGGTAAGCAATCCTTTGCTAATCATATCTCTATATGACTCTTATTGTTGGGCAGCATATGCTTCGGCACCTAACCCTTATGCCCCAAGGTCCACAACTGTTATGATAACCTTGTCAAGTTAAACCAATGCTTAGCATGTAAGTGTCTGACACAAACCCATCTAGTCAAGTAGAGTTAATGGCACTCTGCTTTGGCAAGACCTACCATTAAAATACATGACTTTGGATGGTGCTGCATATTTGGGAGGGCATCAATTTAACTTAATATTATGTGAGGGAATTTTACTTCTACCATGTTAAAAGCAAAACATGTATAGAAATAAATGAACAGGAATATAAAGGCATTCACAGACAATCAAATTGCATTGTGATATAGTATGACCCTTCTCCATGGTGATCTCCATCGCCATGCATCCTGCTCGCCCGTGTCTCACGAGTGGTGACTCCTCCAAGCACTCCCACTAAGCCATTATTCCTAATAGCACTAGTAATGAATCACAAGGAGTAAAAAGCATCACAAATTAAACACATGAGGCCATTATACAAAAATATAGATAGCCTTGGGCTGCAATTAACATGACACATAGGTCATGAACATTACACACATATGCATCTCATACATGAAACATTATGGGTCATACTATTCACATCAGTCGTTGCAAAAATAAGTTATGCACAGAATCCAATTCTATCGAACGACATGAGCACACACTACCTATAGCGCGCGGTACGAATACCCAGCACGGCGGTCCCTATTCTGAAACATGAATCTTATTCACGTATCCAAGCCTTGGAAATCATCAGATTAATCATATTAACCCTATTCGAACCACTCTGATCATTGCCTTGATACAACCACACACTGCGGCAAACTCCGATGGCGGAATTCTGATCGATAGGAGTGATATGCAGTCTGTTCATGAACAAACGCAATAAACCATCTGGTCCTTATAGCTCATACCTCCTCGTAAACCCATCTACTACCACCGAGAAACCGATCGATCATATCGACTAGGGACTAGATCGTTCCATCTATATGAACCGATCTAGGTTACTAGACCCGACCAGTAATAGATCCAATCTACTATTACAACATATCAAATATATGCGATTGATCCAGTATCAAATATATGCGATTGATCCAGACCAAAAACTACGCAGGATGGCTCTGATACCACTGTTGGGTCATGGGTAGGCTACGATAGCTACAAACAAAAATTTCTACCACGCAAACCAGAAGCCAAGCAAGTAGATGATAATGATCGTTACCACCGCACGCACAGCGGCGGAAGAAGGTTGGGCGACCTAGTCCAGCGAAGAGCGCGTCGATGTAGTGGTCGTAGTCGATCGTCCAGCGTCGAGCACGTCGATGCGGTGGTCATAGTTGATGGTCTCCTCCAGCAACGTCTGCTGTTCCTTGTGAAGATCGCGGATCGTCCTCAAGCGCAACAATCGCGAGAGCGCCTCTCACGGTATCCACACGTCCGGGAAGGAACAATCATGCGTCGATTGTACTAGCACCAAGTCGCACGGCAGAGCTCTTAGGAAGATGGCGGCTAGGGTTTCGGTGGTGTTAAACTTACGTGACGCCCAACAGCCTCATGCATCTCCTTATATAGTGCTCCTGACGGATCCTATCCGAACACGTTTATGAATCGTATCCATACTGGTTTGTTCCAACCCGTTAAGTGTGTGACCCGTTAGGTTTATGTGTAGTTCGGTTGTGACTCGGAAAGCATTTCCGACCACGAGTTGTAGCGGTTCCTAGTAGAACATAGCGATTCCCGAATACACACAAATTATATCGGACGAACCTTAATACAACATGATCTACGATCAAGTCCTCATCACTTACGACTAGGTCCTATCTATATACGACTAGTTCGTATTTGGTCACGACCATTTTGCAACTCCTTATGACTAGGTTACGACCACTCTGTGATTGCATTCGACTAGTCTACGACCAGCTCGTATCTCTATCGACCAGACCAGAATGGCTGATCGAACTAAACAACCTACTCGTGTATATACTCCCTTTGCCTCACGATGTCCGGTTGAACTCGGGTGAGATGTTGTGCCATCCATGGACTATTCAATACTTTCTCGATCGAGTGTCGGATAACTTCACGTGGTCAAACACTTCGACGACTAGTGGCATGGCCATGCACTTTCTTTATCCAATCTAGCGAGGGGCTCGAGACATCTCTCTGTTATGTTAGGAGGGCAAATCCATATCCGACCGGTCACATTCCTCTACATGTTTCATAGCATACCCGAAAGCTACCTTTATAACTACCCGATTCACGGTGTAGTGTTTGGCAACCCCTAAGAGTGCTATTCCACATGTAGGAAACCATGCCGATCTCGGTCTAAGGATTATACATCATCATTGCTTGAGACCAACTAACGACACATAGAATTATAACAATCTCAATAGTGTCTCAAGGTGGGTCTTATCCAACATCATGTTCTCTAACATATGTCCATATTATTAGTTTGATATCTTCATATCCATGACCCGTGAAACATAGTCATCAACCAATACATATGCTAGTCTATTCATATGTGTCCTCATATGTCTTCGACCAGGGATCGTATAAGAATAATTATCACAGAAATATAGAGTTTCACAATCAAGTCACATACTTGATAATAAATATTAACAATATTATTCTAGGAACAAGATAACATATTATCCAATGTCATGAACATAATGAAATATAATCATCTCTATTATTGCCTCTAGGGCATATTTCTAACAGTTCTCTCTCCTTGTCCCCTTCCTTCTCAACATGTCTTGGTCTGTTGTGCTTCACTAGATCGGTCGTGACACTTGCCCTGTTTTCTACCTACCTTTGACTCATCCGTCTTTGGGTTTTCTAGTGACTCTCTTTCTGTTCCTTCTCAGGCTATAAATAGCTTGGGTGGCCCTTTCTCATCACCCTTTGTCCACACTGATCTCTTTTGCTCTTGCCAGTTGCACTGCGTTGAAGCTTTGTCGCCGAGAACTCTGCCAGAGCCCCCTTCACCGCCTTCTCGTCGTCGAAGGATCCATTGGAGTGTCTGCGTCAGCTTCAACCGTCGCCGCCGTCCCTCGACCTCCCCTCCTCCTTTAGTCTCTCTCGGCCTTGGTGAGTCTCTCCGTGCCCGATCCTCTCCCTGGTCCCTACGACCACCTGGTGTGATCGTATTCCTTATACGACCACGTTGTGTAGTCGTAGCCTTTGTTGGACCTTCTCCTCCTTTGGATCTCCTGAAGGCCTCCCTTTGCAAAGTTGACCTTCTTGGTCTTTTGCAAAGACAACCCTCTTGGGTCCTCCTCAGGACATCTTCCTTAGGACGTCCCTTGACCTCCTCAGGACCTCCCTTTTGTAAATACCACCTTCTTGGTCTTCGCCATCCCCTTTGGTCTTTTGCAAAGACCACCCTCTTAGTTGGACCTCCTTCTGAGAGCGTGCTTTAGCCCAGCATCCTTCCGTTGGTTTGAGTTTTGAGTTTCTTTTAGAGTTCTTTGGATTTTATTTGATCTTTATTCGAGTTTGCTTTTGTTCTCGCATGTTGGTCGCGACGTCTCTGGGGAGCCTGAGTTCTCTGAGGAGGAAGACTCCCAGGCTTCTGAGCAAGGCAAGTTACACCCTTGATCATATTGCACATAGTATCTCGAATTATTTAAATTCTATTTCAAATTATTACTGCATGCTTTTTTCAAGTCAAGTAATTTAAATCCCTGTTTTAACTTCATAGTTATTCCTAGTTCCTTTGTACACCTGAATTTTATTATTGATCCGATCACCCCTTGTCACCATAGTAAAGAGCTAGTTGGTACATTAGTATGAACTAGCATGTTGCAAAATCATGTAGTCAAACTTAGACCAAAAATCTCGTTTTGGGAGTTTCTTTGTAAAAGACCAATCTTTGTCTAAATGTTTTAATCCATGACATTGGGTTGTCGTGGTAGTTTGCAAAATGTTTTTGTAAAGCAAAGCAAAATGGAAAATTGGTTTAGACTTGGGCGTATTGGTTGCTTGGATGGGTACATGTTCATAGAAAGGATCGAGTCATTTCTATGACCGAGGCCTAGGGTTCTGTTGGTATGCCGCCCAAGACAAATAAGGACCAGTCTTCGAGCCGCATCTTGCTAGCCCCACCGTGCAACCACATGTCCTGTATGGGCAGGACTTGGCCAACTAATTTGCAAAGTTCCATCACGGTCGATCCTGATGATGCAGTGGGTAGTCTTTTATGACCGGTCTTTCATGACCTATGTTAGTCCCGCTTGGCGCAAGAGGGGGCCCTAGATCTCTGCGGGTCTCTATCCGCAGGGTGGGGCGAAACCTTAGCGGGGGTGGACTGCGGTGGAATGATGCACTGTAAAGGTCTTGTCACGAGCTCTAGATCACTTACCTTCGGAAGTGAGTGGTGGCATCGACGGTTACCAACAAACTAGAGAAGTCGTGTCTTGTGGGTAAAGCTATACACCTCTGCAGAGTGTAAAACTATTCGAATAGCCGTGTCCACGGTCATGGACATGCTAGCAAAGCCACTCAAAGTTAGACCTTTGGTTTTGTTTTTAAAAGACTTTATGAGCTGGTTTTGGATGTCTATCCAAAAGGGTTCGGGCAGGGAGCCTTGTGACAGGAGGGTATCCTTCACCACTTGTTGATGAACGATTATCCAAACTGTAAAACTGGTTTTGGAAAAACGAATTATAGTTGATGTATAACTGCCTTAGAACTTAGTATTTGTATTTGAAAGAAACTTAGCTTTATGCAAAACAACCATATCAAGCCATTCTTTGAGATATCCATGTATGCATGTCATTCTATTATTTGACGGGTGTAACTTGCGAGCATAGTTGTTATGCTCACCCTTGCCTAATGTAATCTTTGAGCAGGGGAAGACGTTTCCAGCGAGGAAGAGGACCATGACGCTTAGGTTGTGACCTCCAGCCATCTGCTTATGGCGTGCTGGGTGGACTGCGTGCTCTTTTGTTCCGCTGTATTTTAAGTTTGGCTCTCAGGTCGCTTTTGTAAGCAACTCTATTGATATTTTGTTAATAAAGTTAGCGTTGATGAATGTTATCACTCTTTGTACACTGTGTGAGCTAGCAGCTGATCTTGGGACTAGCTCGGGTTGCACAGAGGTCTTGGGATCATCCCGGGTCTCACGACCACCCTCAGGTTTGGACGTGGACTTGGAGGTGGTCCTAAGCCCCACGACCTCCCTCGGACTTTCGGGTGGTCTTGATAGACCCCCAGGTGGTCTTGGAAGACCTCTTGGGTGGTCCTGGCCTCTCGGGTGGTCTTGATGGACCTCCAGGGTAGTCCTGGGAGTCCTGGTCGTGACAGGTCCCGAAGGTCGCTGGCGATTGAGACCTCGACGGAGCAAATAGTGGGGTGCGGTGGGTAGCTACGGCGGCGGCGAACTCAATGAGGTACCTGCGGCGGCCGGAGGTGGACTATGGTGACTGGTAGCGAGGTCGAAGCGGTGAAGACGGTTGACGGCAACGGGACTACGGTGGCGCTCCGAGGACGTTAAGGCGGTGACAGAGTAAATCAGGACAATGTGATCCCAATAGTGGCGACCACAACGGCTAGGGCTCACCAACGGTGATGGAATCCGGCAACGAAAGCAATGACGATCTAAGCTCGAAATCGACTGATTAGCGGTGGCTCCGAAGTTGACGCTAGGGTTTCGAGTGGCGGCTCGATGTGGGGATGTGGAAATCAAGGGGCAGCGAGCTTTTAAAGGCGACAACGAGGTGTTTAAAACGAACGTGGTGGCAGAGTCGTAATGGACTCGGAGAAGAGAGTCCGTGTCAAGGACGACAGGGACACTTGATAGGTGGGTCCCACCTAGCAGCGACGGCGAGGTGGCACAGAGATGGGCTATGAAGCACGTGCGAGTTGGACTGGCGGATTGGGCCAGAGCGAAGAGAAATGGGGCAAGGCAAAGAAATTCAGCCCAAAGGATTTCTAAGATTTTAAATAGTTTATCAAATTTAGAAATATCAGAAAATCCAAATGGCAAAATGAAAATAGCAAATGACTCAGAAAAATCTGAAAAATATCCCAAAGCACAAAGAACTCAAATAATATTTTTTTGGATTTAGTTGATCTTTAGATTAGTCATATTAAATTATTTTGACATTTGAAAGTCCATTTAAACTTGAAGAAATTCAAATAAAATTTGGTGAATTTTTCAAAAGGACTAAACTCTTGAAAAAGTTTTGATACATAGAAAATTGAGATGTTACAAGATGATACAATGGCAAGTCTTGTTAAAAATTCAACTTGTGATTTTGCATTGAATTCTCAAGCTAGCAATCACATTGGTGGTGTTTGAGTAAAAAGCGAGCAAGACTTGAGTCGGCCGAGGGTGGATAGGGAGAATTTGGACAAGGAGGGCTTGCATGTGGAGGAGAAGAGCCAAGGCCAAGGCAACAAGAGAGCGTGGTGTGCGGTACAAGTGTAGCATGAGAGATTGCAAGCGGTGCAAGGGGGTTTGATAATTGGGTGAAAAAAGCATCTGAAGCTTGGTAGAAGCGCATGGAAAGGCTGAGAAATCAATTTTGTGGGAGAAAGAGGGGAACGTAGGAGACAAGGTGTGTGGCAAAGGAATGAGCCCCTTGGGCCGAGTGGAGGACATGGGCCAATTGGTACTGTTCACGCATGTGGTACTGCTCATGCATGTGGTACTTCACGCATGGGCTGCATGTGGAGCCAATAAGCCAAGGGTGGTGCAAGGAGCAGCAATGGAAGGAGAGATTCGATTTCCATGTGGGTTCCCTTTAGATTTCGTTTTGAGTTCTCATTCAAATAGCCATCCGAGGAGGAGTTCGTATCAATTATCTCTAAGAGTCCTAGTGGTGTGCGTTTAGTCTTTAATTCCAAAAAATATTTGTATTTCCTTTTTAAATTGAAGAGTCGGAATAGGAGGGTGAGTTAGAGTTGGTTTCTGTCTTTTAAATCCAAAATTCCATTTTGCTGATTTTTAATTCTAAAAATAGAAGAGTTTGAGTTGTGTGTGCTTAGGAGGTTGAGTTGGTTTCGGACACTATTCATATGGTTCTGTTCATCCAAAAGCAATTATGCTTGTGTGGGAGGCTATTTAAGCCCCATGACCGCACCATATAAAGGGAGTTCATATTATGAGTTTTTTTTTTAATAAAAACAGAAAAACAGTTTTGATGCATATCATGTGTTCTTGACTCCATCTGTTGCTTTGAAGTACTATTAATTCACCAGTGTGCTACTGTTCATGAATACTACTACTACTTGATATCCGATCAATAGATTGGTTTGTGAGTTCTCCTAGTTGCTTCTAATACCTTCGGATTAGTGCATCTAGAGGCCGACGGTTGGAAAAAGTAAACAACGTGCTACTGCTCTTTGTTCATACTATGAAAGATTGAGTCAACAATTTGGTATCATTCCAATTAACTAGTTGAATCCTTATCATGAACGCTAGGCGGATCTAGGCTTAGGACAACCTCAGTCTTAGGCCTAAGACCTAAAACCCATGAAGAAATTGACAAAAAAAAAAGATAGTGAGCTCAATCAAGGAAAGAGCTAGCCTGTCCTAGAGCATGGCTCAAGTCTCGGCCTCCATAGAGCACAGGTTTGCCAAGCCGGCAGCCGCATGCAGTGGGTGGCATGGAGAGGACAGTACAATTTGCCGGCACGGAGCAACCCTCTCGAAATCACCGTAGGTTGCCAGGTCATCCAGCAAGCAGCGATGGATACTAGCGGAAAATCTCAAGCCCACCTACACATTTAGAGACTGATCTGGTTTCCTATTGGGTCAAGAACTTTTTGTTTTTTCTATGTGGACCAGAAATCTTCAGCAAAAAGGTAACTACGGGTGTGTTTGGTTCCCTGTATTTGGTTGGCTCGCACCTGTAGATGCAACTTGCAGCTTGTTTGGTTCCTTGCATCAACGCTCTGGCCTGGCCACACGTGTGCAAAAGTCCAGGGCGAGCCTGGCCCGACGCAAATGCCACTTCCGAGCGTTCCTCACGAGCCAGGCCCCGCTCGTGCATTTCTCCGCCCTAAGCTTGGCCCTGCGCGTGCAGTTCGGACTCCGCAGCCGCCTCCTCTCGAGCGCTAGGGTTACCTCCCCTCCCCTCCAGCGCCTCCAGTCGCTCGCGAGGGACTCCGCAGCCGCCTCCCGTCTCCCCTCCAGCGGCGGGCATCCTCGGGCTCCTCCTCTCCTCGTCCAGGCGCAAGGCCGCAATCCTCTTTGCTCTGCTGCTTTATGCGGCGGAGGTAAGACCGGTGGGCGGTGCTCGATGGGTTACCCACGCTGCAGTGCCCCTCTCCTCTTATTCCTCCCCCTCTCGCTTGTTGTGCCTAGATCTATACTTGTTGCATGCTGGAATGACTGGATCTGGAATTATTTTTAGTTGATTCGAACCTTGTTAGTTCTTGATGTACTTTGTGAGGATGGTATGCCACTAGAGCGTTCTTGATGTGCATACATGTTTAATATGAAGCATCAAATATTTGTGTAGTTGATCTGTTATGCTGTTATGCCACTAGATCTGTCCTCTACTATAGTAAGACCCCGTTTAGTACTCAGGAATTTCTCTAGATTCTTGTAAAATTTGTGCAGAGTTCTTGTGGAATTCCTGCCTTCCTGTTCTTGATAAGCTTAAATTGAAGCAAATGCTAAGCTCTGTTCCTGAAGTTTTTTTTGACAGAAAAAAATGATGTGAACTGGGAGTATATAACACCATTGTTAGTCATTTTCGGAACCAAACAGCATAACAGTGAATATGAAGCATTCTTGTTTACACCATTGTTAGTCATTTTTTGGGAACCAAACAGCATACTTGATCTTGTTAGGCATTCACGGTAATTTGCATTCTTGATCGCATATTTGTTTAACATGAAGCATCCTTAGGATGTGGCGGCCGTGGTAGACATGCATAAGCGATATCAAGGTTTACGTATTTGGTTCAGAGATGGATGACTTGGCACGTGTGACAACTCCTAATTGTGAGGGTCTTTGGTCTAGTTCTTGCCTGTGCTTACATGCTTGCCATAGTTAGAAGAGCTAGTGCTAGGCAGGTCCACTCCTGTGATTACGTATGGTCCTATGGTAGAAAGGGACATAGCTAAACAATCGAACCTCCAATGGATCTACAATTCGATGACACACATTGTTTAGAGCAGCTTAGAATGAGGAGGGCCCTTTTTCTATCTCTGTAATTTGTTTTGTGCAAGGCAATTTGCTCCAAGGCAAACATTAATACTGTGTTGAGGAACAAGTGGCCATGTTTCTCACGGTTGTTGGCCACAACCATAGGTTTAGGGCTATCTGACCAACATTTAGGAGATCCATTGAGACCATTAGCAGTACTTTCACGATGTTCATTTGCTATTGGGGAGTTGCATGCTTGAGATGATCCGACCACCCTCCTTTGAAATCCTACTAAAATCCAAACAAATAGGAGGTTCAATCCCTATTTCAAGGTAACAATATGCTTACTCAACTAGTAGAGAGGTTTGAGCTGGCCTAAATTGCTTCCATGTATGTTAGGATTGCATCGGTGCAATTGATGGAACCCATGTGCTCGCAAGGGTTCCTACAAAAGTCTCGGCTGACCTTGAGGGTAGGAAGGGCACTACTACCCGTAATGTCATGGCTCTTGTTGACTTCGATCTTAAGTTTACTTATGTCCTTCTTTGGTTGGGAAGGGTCGACCATGATGCTCTCATACTTGGCGATGCATTGGAGAGGGACGATGGCCTAAGGGTCCCCAAGGTATACTAGATAATTACGTAGAAGTTTATGTTGGTTAAAATTTTGTCACACTTATGGTAGTA
>JAYEVD010000163.1:0-73037 GCA_036346405.1 Phyllostachys edulis
CTTTAAAGCATGCACTACAAGAGCTAATTTCAGATCATGGGTATGATAATTTCTTCATGAGGCCTTAATTGCCTTGACGCATAAGTTTACAACTCTTCCTCCTCGATCGTGACACATCCTAATCATTGACGTGAAGCATCACAAGAGATATCAAAGTCTTTGCAGATATCCGCAAAATCAAGACTAGGGTCAAGTCAAACGCTTCTTCAATTCTTGAAAGCTTCACAAGTTGGGGTCCAAGTGAACTTTTTTCTTTCTTCAACAACTGTAAGAGGCTTAGCAATCGCTTGAGAATCCTTCAATGAAACGGTGATAATATCCCGCCATTCCCAAGAAACTACTTAACGAAAGATGATACCTTGGGTTGTTCCCAATGTAATACGCCTTAACTTTACTCTAGGTCAATCACACTCCCTCTACCGGTCATCACATGCCTAAGAAAATCCACTTCTTTCTTCCAAAAATCACACTTGCTACACTTGGCATACAACTAATGCTCTCGAAGTTTCTCTAGAATTAATCACAAAAGTTCAAAGATGCTCTTCTTCCGACTTAGAGTAGACCAAAATATCATCGATGAACACAACTACAAACTTATCCAAATATCCCATGAATACTTTATTCATCATGTTCATGAAATAGGCGGGGCATTAGTTAGACCAAAGGACATGACTAGGAACTCATAATGTTCGTGCAACTGCATTAAGAAAGTGGTCTTCAGATATCCTTAGGACAAATCTTCAATCGATGGTAACCTCGTCGCAGACGATCTTTGAGAACACTCCTACTCCTTTCATCCGGGTCAAACAAATCATCTATCCGGCAATGGGTACTTGTTTTTGATGGTGACTTCGCTGAGAGATCAATAGTTGATGCACATCCTCATGCTTCCATCCTTCTTCCCCGATTTAACAAGACCGGTGCTCCCTCTGCGCATTTAACTAGGTCTCACAAAACCTTTCTCCGTAAGTTCTTTTATCCGCTTCATTTCTACTAACTCAACCTACCGGTATCCGATAGGGTCTCTTAGAAATAGGTGTTGTCCCCGCACTAGATCAATGACAAACTCGATGTCACTATGCCGTGGCATTCCCCGTAATTCTTCCGAAAATACATCTCGATACTCTCGATAATAGGCACATCTTCCAAAGCAACTATCTCAAAGCTATTGACTAGCGAGATGTCCATCACGCGACCGAGGTAGCTAGGAACTATACCTTGTTTCCTTAGTATCCTCAATTGTTACTACTTTCTGCCACAATCTAGCACTGCTTTGTACTTAGTTAACCAATCCATGCTAAGAATGACATCTAAGGTCCGGGTGTCTAGAACGATTAGGTTGGCTAGAAACTCAATTCCAATTTATGATTAACTTAGCCCTAAACAACCCACTTTAGAACTTAGCTCGCCTCCAAGCGCATCGGACTAACAGAGTATACTTAAGATGCATAACTTCCAATTTATTTCTAGTTGCAAAAACTCCAGAACAAACGAATGCGAAGCCCGTAATCAAATGTAACTAATGCAGTAATGAATTTACTAGGAACTTACCCAAGACAATGTCTGGTGCTTCCCGGCTCCTTCCAGAGTAACATGGTTGACACGACCTCGACCATCGATTGCGGTTCTCCTCTGGTTGACCAAGAGTATGAGAAACTCCCGTTGCCTGTGCTAGGGTCTTGGCTGGCGAGCTCCAAGGTTGAAGCATACAGAGTGATTGCTCCTTCAGGAGCACCGATTGGTGAAATGCCCCGTTAACAACAATTGTAACACACTCTTTGATCATTCTATCGCTTGTTCCTCAGTGGGGTTGACTAGTGAGGGATTACAAGAATTCTAGGCAATAGACGAGGTGTCAAGGCGGTGTGGGCGCCTGAAGAATTCTGCACATGAAATGATTAAACCGCCGTGGCACTACCCTTGCTCTCTCGGGTTGTAGACGGTGGCTTCCTTTGCTCAACCATCCTCCGTCAATGGGCGGAAGGCGGCTCTGGTCAGTGGGATTGACAGAACCCGGGGTCCTATTTATAGGGCTAGGCGCATCGAATTGGAAATCCCCAATTCGATTGATACGAGCTCACGGATTTTAGAGATAGAAGGATTCCACATGCGATTCATATCCCAAAAGATGCAGAGGGATAAGGAGCGAAGTTCAGTAGGAAAATCCGGGATTTTAGATAACTAAACCGTTATCAGTGAGCTTCTAGAATCTCTAATGGCGACGCGAGCCGGACTCTCATGGAGAAGAAGGCGCTGGGGACGACGACGCAGTTGGCGGGTCCACCGACAATGAGACAAGGGGCGTGCCCACGTACGGGAGGATAGCCGCACGCGCTGGGAGTAGGCTAAGCGAGCACGCGACAATGTGAAGCGGGCCTCGTAAGTGAAAAGGAAGTTAGTCAATAGATTCTACCGAATCTATTTATGAGACTTTAAATGATTTTTCCTTTTTAGAAAATACCGATAATTTAAATAAGCAATAGAAAATAGCAAATGAACTTGAAAAAATTCTAGAAAAATCTAGAAGCTATATCCAAGCACATAGAATCCAAATAAAATAGTTTTGACTATTGTTCATGTCGACTTTAGTCATATTAAATTGTTTTGTTACTCAAAGTTCAATATTAAGCTTTTGAATTAAATTCAAATAAAACCAAATGGTGAATTTTCTCCCTACTAACTATTCAAAGATTTTTAAAGCTCAGAAAATTGGGATGTTACAAGCTCCTCAAAGGAGCAAGAGACAAAGGATTACAAAAGCTTTTAGTGATGACTTGATTGTGTACCTTGTGGATGATGTTCCCAAATCTATTTCAAAGGCATATGCATCTCCTGATGTAGAGTACTGGAAGGATACGATTCATAGTGAAATGGATTCCATTATTGCTGATGAAATTTGGGAAGTCACCGATCATCCATTTGGTTGTAAGCCAGTTGGATGCAAGTGGGTGTTGAAGAAGAAGCTTAGGCCTGATGGTACAATCGAAAAGTACAAGGCTCGGCTTGTGGCTAAAGGTTATACTAAAAAAGAAGGTGATGATTTCTTTAATACATACTCACCTGTTGCCAGATTAACTACTATTCGAGTACTATTATCTTTGGCTACCTCACATGGTCTTATTGTCCATCAAATGAACGTAAAGACAACTTTTCTCAATGGATAGTTGGATGAGGAAATTTACATGGATAAGCCTGATGGATTTGTAGTACCTGGACAAGAGGGCAAGGTCTGAAGTTATTGAAATTTTATACTACCAAACCTATCTTTTGCAACAAATCCCCATCAAGCCACAATGAAAGAAAGGATGCATCAAAGAAAATAAATTACCACGTTAATCGAGAAAAAATAGAAATATCTACATCGCCAATTTTGGTGTGTCTCGATTATAACGATGGAGATTTTTAAAAGAGTTCATGTTACTTACAATATAGAAATAACTAAAATTCAGAATAAAAATAAAATAAGATTTGCAATTTTATTTTGTAAAAGTAAAAATACTAAATAAATTTATTTTGGAATAAAAATAGCAGAGGATTGGTATACTAATTCTAACAAAAAATAATTGAAATTAGTAATATATAATAAAATAAAATTTGCAATTTTATTTACTTGTGAATTTCAAAGTAAAACCCCTAAATAACTAAAATTTAGAATAAATTAAATAATTAGAATTCTAATAAAAATAAAATTTAATTAGCAATTTGATTTCCATATGAATTCCTAAGTAAAATATCTAAATAATTATAATTCGAATAAAAATTAAATAAAAAATGGTGATTTAATTTTTATACAAATCTAACCAAAAAGTAATCTGAAATTGAATAAAAAATAAAATGAAATTAGCAAATTGATTTGTATACGAATTCCACCCAAAAATAATTAAAATTCGGAATAAAACAAAAAATGCAATTTGATTTCCATACAAGTCCAAAGAAAAATCCCTAAGTAACTAAAATTTGGAATAAATTAAATAAAATTAGCAATTTGATTTGTATATGAATTCCAATAAAAATATCTAAAATTTTGAATAAAAATAAAAGTTATAACGAGGATAGCACGAATGGTGTTAGAGGAGACCATAAAATAGTGCAATGGTGAAGATCTGTCTTGCAAGAAGACATTTACCCATGGAGGAGTGAAGAGCTGAGGCGGTGTAGATGAGAACAATGTCATGCTGCTCACCTTAGCAGTTAGATGAGAACAATGTTATGCTGCTCACCAGAGCCATTGAAAAGGAAGGTTAGGGTTGAAGGAACCAAGGGCCGCGACGACGAGTGGTGAGCGTAGACGTTATTGAAGAAGTCCATGGCCAAATAATCTCGATGACGGTGAAGCTTTGTAGAGAGGAGATGAAGTTTTGCATTGAAGACGAGTTATGGACGATATTAAGCAACAGTAGCTAGGAGTATGTCATCGCTGGTGAGGAGCACAACATCACGGTGATGGCGAGAAGATTCTCCATATGTGGACAACGACTAAAGCATACATTCTATCATCGCTGAAGATGCGAGGTCGCCGCGGTTAGCGAGGAAGCCACGGTGTTGAGTTAACCAACGCCTAAGAAGAGGAACGATCAACACGGAGAATAGACATCGATCACGATAACATTATGCATGTGTACATACATGTATGCATATATACGAATAGAAGTACTGAAGCTACAAAAGTAGAGGAGCAAAGAGATCGGGTAGAGATGGTGTATCCATAGGAATAGGTTCCGAGCCACCGAGAGAACGTGTCGCTTTTCCAAGAAGAATCGACAATGGTTGCATGTGTTCGGGTGGCAAATAGCGGTGTGGGAATAATAAGTACAAGGTAGGTCGTCCATGGTGCATCGGTGTATGCATGAGCAAGGTACTAATATCATGTAAACTAATAATTTACCGCACACATAATCAATTCATTGCTTTGAGATTAAATAGAGGTAATATGTGCATATATACATTTTAGAAAAAGAGTAACGAATGGGGAAGAATAGGGCATACAACTACATGATCCATGCATGATGCAGAGCGGTTACGCTTTCTAACAACTCCAACAACTTGTTATGATCAATGATTTTCTTCCAACAAAGCTCATACTTCAATTATATTCCTCAAGTTGTATTTTTCTTCAAGTTTCTATTATCATCGCAATGTTTATGATATCATAAAAATCTAAATAGCCTACATGATACATAAATATATTTTAAAATATCTAAGTTATATTATTTGATATTAAAAACTTTAAAACAAATCTACCACGCGAACGCATGGGCCACCGCTTTGGGTCTAAAAAGGAGTTTATTGTGCAGATTGAAATGAGCACATTGCATCGCAAATATAATGGGCTTCAGCAAGACGGCGAGTGGGGTTCTGGTCGTGCACCCTGCCCCACTGCATGCATTGGCTGTATGGCCGGACATGCATGTGAAATTAACTTGTGACGGGGTTCAGCTTTTTTTTTATCTTGGACCCCAGAAAGATATGTCCTTACGGCTTATAGGATTGGGAGAGGTCTCAAAAGCGTTGGCCTACCACATGTGATGCCATGTGATGAGGAGTTGATAGGCGGTGAAAAAGCCAACTGCCTGGAACAGAACAATACCAGCTGCAATGGAGCATCTATGCATGGGTGAGGACTTGACGGCTGGACGCAGGTATACTCCTGTATAGTAATATTTTACCAGAAAACGGGTACTACTGGTACTAGTGTATGTACTCCTACAACTGTTGCTGGTGTGTTAGCACACTTCGATGTACGTAGTAGGTACTTTATTGATGAAGCTTACACACTTTGCAGTGTAGTTTCATGTTTAATCAGAAAGCGTTCATTCCTTGAGGCAAGATTTGGAGTGCCTTTGAAAACGAGATACCACTGTCATAGGCAGTACCTAAGCTAAACACATGCTTCCTGCTTCTGCTACCCGTAATAATAGCGCTAGCTCAGGGATCGGCGGATTTGGGTGAAGGAACGCGCGTCGAAAGCAATCATGGCGACGTGTTGGGTACATAAATGTTGTCACGGATGGTGTAGCATTCCATTTTCCTGCTCAACAACATCGCATCCTCGCTTTGCTTCCACCGGCGGCGAACCCATTAGCACGTACGCTCCTTTACTCCTAACTTCGTACTAAGGATGTCGATCGATACGTCAACGCGTGTAGTACGATGGCACGATCGACAGGTCCGGTGATGCTTGTGCACGAACCGTTCCACGTGCCACTGCCACCAGCTGCATGCTCGTACGTACGTAGCACCTGTACAGTTGATGTATCAATCAATGTCTTTGCCTAGAAAGAGAGAAAAAAAAACAGGGTGTGTCGTTTAGATGTGGTCGACTTTTCTACAGTGTTTCGGGTACGTACTGGTACTAGATTTCTACTGGTAAGCAGAAGCAGCTGCCACATTGAAAGCAGAGAATAACAATGCGGCCTGCAGCATCAGCAGCCGGTGTCCACTACTGAGCCGCACCAGACACCACTCACCAGTGGTTGCAGTTGCGACTTGCTGCGAGACGCGTAGACGATAAGGAAGCGAGGGTCGCGTTCGCCTGCTGCACGTGCCTCCTCGCCAATGAGAGCGCCTAGGTAGTACTACCCCTACTGCCTATTGTGCACTCACGCATATGAAGTGCAGTGTTGGTCTCTGTTGCGTGCGAATGGATGATACATTTTTTTTTGGTTTGTGTGGAGTCTAGTGGCGGAACTACCGTCGGGCGAGCCAGTGTGACTGTCTCGGGTCTTCCGAGTGAGCCAATGAACTCATCACGACGAGCCGCTGGTGGCCGCTTTGTCTTCGAGCGAGCCAATGTGGCCGCCTTCGTCTTCCGAACGGACCCCCCCTCCTAGCCTGCCGACGCCCCCTGACCAAGCCACCATCGCCATGAACGCGATGCGCGAGACGACAATGGCCACCGCCGCCTCAAGACCGTAGGGCTATGGGCCTAGTAGAGGCCAGAGCCCAAGCCAAATGCACAAGTAACTCTAAATCCCTAATTCCCCATTCGGTCTTCCCATTCCTCCCAAGTCTGCCCCGGCCGCCGCCTCCACTCTCCAAACACTCCACCCTAGCAGCCCTATCCACTATGCCTTCACGGCTCCACACTCCACTGCAACTGGCAGCCAGTGTGGACGGCTGAGGCTTGGCAAGACAGGCGCTAAGGCGCCACGCGGGGCTGCGCATGGGCGCGAGGGCATGAGCAAGGTCAAAGAGTATGGCACAAGACAAAGTAGGGCCATCCTTTTGTATATTTTCTTAATTTTTGTTTTACTCAATTACTTTTGAATTGTTTCATTGATGTTGTATAGTGATGATAGATGCAATTTGTATTTGGCAATTGTCATTGATTTTCAAACGGCGTGGGAGACGGTCGACAGGCGAGGCTATAACCGTGGTCCGCGAGGAGGCCCGACGCTATGATAGGTGGGGATGCGCGACGGAGGAGCTAAGTGCTGAGCCGGCAAGCCCAACAACAGTCTATCAGTCACCCTGATCAAATCTCATCTTGTAGCCTCAAATCTCAAACTCCTTTTTGCCCCGGATCTCCCAAATTTCCGGTTCCGCATACATTGATAGCGCATGCCATGGCTTACATGCGGCTTTGTGTACTAGCGTGCAAGGGAGGCTTGCATCAGCGAATGCAAGTCAGCAATGCAACGTAAGCAAAGCGAAACACCGTGATCGATGCAGCTTTGTTGTGACGCAAGGCGAGGCAGGCAGGCAGGGGAACCCAGCCGAGAACGCACTCTCTCACTCGCGTCACGCTGTATGTACGGTATATTTTGAGGACTTAATATGGTCCGTGGAAATCGGATCACATGCAGGAGGGTGGCTAGTGTGTCTGCATGTGATGTAACATTGTTTTTCTCTGAACGAACATGCAGCCAATTCACATGCAGACAGACAGGAGACATATACATGCAGTGCACGCAGTCGACCACTGACCTCTTTGAATAGTAGTCTCTCCTACGGATTTTGCCAAGAAAGGAAGCCGGCGTACGTACACGCTCGATCGCATGGCCGATTTGCTGGTAATCAAGCAAAGCCATGTAGCCAACGGCAACACATATATACACACCGTTGATGCATGTCCCCGTATGCTGGAGCTCACCGTAAGCAGAGGCCGCAGGCATGGGCAAGCGAGGGGCAGCATGATTCATGGTGCCACACCTGAATCATAGTACAAGACAGACAGGCGCCCGCCGGCATGCAGGGACGCTCACAGAGTCGCAGATCGCCACGCAAGCAAGGGTGTACATGCTCGCGAGAAACCAGCTCATCCGGGCACCACGTGGAGCCCCAAATTAACCATGATGATGTGTAAACATAATGCTCCCAAATCAAATTCCAGCTCGTCGAGTAGTGATCGTGCAAGCTAGCCGCTGGACGCAAGGTCTTGGTCTATTTACGCCGTGAGCCGGCTGAGGTTGAGAACGAGCGAGCAGGAAAGGAAACTCAGCGGCGGCGGAACAATCGGGTGTCTTCGTATATATACATGTGTACAAGGTTATCTGAACTTATATTGCAGACACACGTCTATGAATACAGCAGCTTTGATAAGATTAAATAAAATTAGATCCGATATCTGTGCACTCAAACCTAACTTGGATCCTCGCACGAGGATACCTGCAAGCACGTAGCAGCAGCTGGCATAGATGAGCGGGCCAACTGGGCCGGCCAAGCATAATGGGAAGCAGTGGCGCCCATGGCTAGGGCTGTCTGCACTCTGCAGTCGCCAGTCGACCCTACATGAATAGTACATGATACTACATGTGGTCAGCACGGTGACCATGCATACCATTTCTTCAGCCAACACTATTTTTTCTTCTTCCAGTTTTACCATTTCTTCAGCCAACACATGTGTTTTTTTAGAGGAGCCAACTCTATATATATTTTTCCAGTTTGAAATCAACACTATTTTTTTCTTGGCGCAAAATACTTTTTTTAGGGAAAGGAGGGAGTTTATTCATTCAAAACTCGAGAGTTTACACAAAGAGACCCACCGGTGGATTTAGCAGCCAAACATGCTGCCCCATCTAGAGCTTGCAAGACGATTTTGCTAAAAAAAAATGAGCTTCATAATTTGCATCGCTCACTTCATGACTGGTATCCAGACATTGGAAAATAGTTTTTCTCACTCAACTCATTGAGAATCGCCATGCGGTGACACTTCGAACGCGCCTTGATACTGTTCACCACTTCCAGGCAGACTGATGCTACACAGATATTGGCGAGCGAACAATCTTGGGCCAGACATAGATAGCGCTTCAGCGCAAGCCGAAGCTTCCAGAGGTGCTGCCATGCTGGGTCCTGAAAATGAGGGGCAGAACACTTCGATAAGTGATAACTTCATATCACGTTCACAAATCGCAACCATGAGCCGAACAACCTGATGGCCAACTAGCCCAAGACATTGTCCAAGTACAATTTACAAATGAGATGGCCTATAGCAAGGTCTCGGCCCATACACAATTCACAACCAACCACCTTGCTAAGAAAGTAGGCGTACAATGCCAAATAGGCGCCCTCCCCCATCTCCAGATAAGGCTCTCCCCGCTCCCGCTTCGCTCCTCTATCCTCTTCGACGCAAACAGCTCGGTTGGGTTGAGTTCGAGTACTTGAGTTCAGTTCAGTTCAGTTCGACTCCATCGGCAGCACCGCGCCGGGTCCAGCCCAGCCGAGCCAATGGTGGCTCCGGCGACGCTGTCCCTCCGCACAATTTGCTTGCTCAATTTGAGACGGTGATGGCGGTGCTGGTATTTGGGTGCGGGAGGAGAAGCCCAAGAGGTACTACTTCCTGGTGGCGAACGCCAAGTTTACGCTGGACGAGGAGGAGCACTTCCAGGAGCAGCTCGCTGAGAAGCTGCGCAACTACGGGGAGCGCAACAAGGAGCGCGACTTCTGGCTCGTGATCGAGCCCAAGTTCCTCGACAGGTTCCCCAACATCACCAAGCGCCTCAAGCGCCCCGCCGTCGCGCTCGTCTCCACCGACGGCAACTGGATCGCGTAAGTGTAGTGTCCTGTGTGACTGTGTCCATCCATCTGTGCGATGCAAGCTCGAGCAATGCTAATTAGTTCTATCAGAGTTCGCAATGGTATGCAGCACACTAAACATGCAATCTGGTATGCTTCCCGTTGCAAATGTCAACACTCAACACCATGCATACTCTTAACCGGTGTTGGCTCGTGAGTCAGTCTGCAATTCGCGTCCCATCCCTGCTGGACAGCTAGCCATAATGTGTTTACTGTAAGCAAAGCCGTCCACTTCAAATGTGGATTTAAGTGACGCTTTACCTCATTGATGATCCTGTAACATACTTACATTTGCTGCGGTTTCAACCTTCGAATATACTGACATGGTGAGAAAAGAGGGATGATGAAAAATGACTACTCCAGTTCAGATTCAAGCATGCCCTTTCAGAAAAAGATCAGATTCAAGACTTAGACATGTCTAGATAATGCGACTAGTCAGTTTGAGAACACAATGTTCAGGGGAAAAATCTGATGCTAGCAATATTACCTGGAAGCTCACGCCCAGGGTCCACTCCACTATGATGTGTTTCATCAGGCACATTTCTAATATTTGATCAGGATCCTGTTTCAGTGCAAAAGTACAAATGTTTTATAAATGAAGCCTATGTACTTCTTGAGTTTTGCTTGACTCGACATTTCTTTGAAATTTCAAGTGACCCTGGATTTAGCCCTCCTATATCTTGCTGTGATGCTTGGATCTGTTTCTCTGTGTCATGTTTCACGATAACGTTGGGATTGTAGCACCTCAAAATGTCTTTTTTTCTCCATTAACTAACTGGGTAGGATCTAGTCATGAGTGGCTTGCATTCCTGAACATAGTGATTAGATGGGAAAGTGAGTGAAAAGAAAAGAAGGAAAACAGACGAGACAGCCTTATTGGATCATGAAATTGTACATTGTACAACAAGATACCGCTAAGAAGATGATGTCTGTGACTGTGTGCATCCCATTGTTTGTTGACTGGTCATGTTGTGCCGACACGGTGTAAATCGTCACAACCATATTTATCTTGCTTCTATCCATCTAAATAGTCATAAGCCAAGCAATCACTGAGATCATCAGCATCTACATGGATATTGATCTTATAGTTGCTGATAGTATGGTTGTATACTTCTCAGTTTAAATATCACTCATGTAGTAATAAATCCTCAATGATATTCATGCCTCTCTCCTTTGCTGCCATTTTCATGAAGTTGAGACTAGACAGGGTCTTAGCGGAACAGTTCGATGTAGAAACACCTGAAGAGGCATTGGCTTCTAACCCTGTTGAGTTGAAATTTGAGAAGCCTAATAAATGGATAGCTCCATACCCTAAATACGAGTTTGGATGGTGGGAACCCTTCTTAGCTCCAAAGTCCTGCAATGACACGGCTTAGAGATAAGTGGCAACCAACATGAGCAACGTAAGATTTTTACCATGTAAGTGACGAATGTAATTTTTAATTTTCACTATGTTTATGTAGTCCTTGTGGTTGTGGGAGTACAGTTAGCTACATTAGTTGCAGAGATTTCTGTACTTTTGGTAATACCAAATAAGCAGTGGTTTTGTTTAAAAAAATCGCTGTTCTGTTATGGTTGGTGGTATATTTTCTTCATGGATACACATTCCTGTATGTTGTAAATTGTAATTTGAGGAATTGCCAGTGTATCAGGTCCTAAATTATTCTGAACCACAAACATGTTGTTACGGAGCAAGATGCGGCGCTAAAGTAGGGCGCAGGATGGTACCTGTTCGGTGTTGTAGCATGTTATTTTCCATACTTGTTGATTGGTTTCATAGAATAAAGAATAGTTGGTTATATAGGTTATTTTGGAATTCCTTATTGATATTATTATGGATAAGATCTTATCTATTATGAAGGTTATTTTTATTAGTTGGAAAGATTAAATTGGATTGAATTGATATGTTTCTTATAAACTATTTCTTAGGTGTCAAGTCGGGTTGTCCATCTATAAGAGATAGCTGTATTCATTATCAATCACGTAATGAATAAACAAAGTTCCTTCCTCTTCAACTAAGCCTCGAGCTTTAGCGGTTACATAACCAACCCTTCAAGGGCGAGTGTTTTACCATCGGTCCTCGGGCCCATACGCCACACAGATGTGAATCAATAATGCCAGATGCACATGGCTTCCAGTCAAGCAGTAACAACAATGATGTAAACAAGCTGGCAATGCCAAGTTGTCAATAATAACAGGAAATAATTTGAAGATCTACCCTTAATTGTCATATATATGCTTTTTCTTGCTAAAAACATGTCACCATAGGAAGTTAACACAAGTGCCAATGCATAAGGAAAATCACACTGTACCAGTAACCATTACAATTTTAATTAACTGTAGGATCGTTAATAGCAATCAGAGGGGGGTGAATGACTGTAAAATATTTTTCTAGCACCCTTTGTCGCTTTTCCGAGCCGTCCACAGTGATAGTCCAAATAGAACTGGCTACAGTGCGTTTTCTGCAGCTCGGCTATGTTAACGCGATAGAATTTGCTGAATTGAATGCTGTGCCTGCAACAAGGAATACTCCAAAAAGCAAAACGGCTGTTGAAACTTGATGATGTTCCTAATGCTCACGTTCTAGATGACCCAATAGAAAATATTCTATCAATCAGATGTCACAGCTAAAGAACACATCAACCAAAAAGGTATATTGTAATGAAAGATTAATTCAACAGCAAAAAGCACATCACGTCAAAAGAAAAAGGACCACAAGCTACAAGTCTACCACTGCTAGCACTAGTGATTTGCACGTAGCACAAATAAAGCTGCCAGCCTATGCTCCTGTGCATGCGACAATTGACGGCAGGAGCCGCTGCCCTTCTTTTTTTTTTCAGCAGCGCTGTCGTCCTGTGCTGCTGTAACGACTGTTTTGAGAAGCTTTACTTACCTCCCAGGGCCCTTCTCTTTCTCCCCTCTGCTCTTCCTGTGGGCGACGCCTCCGCCCGCGCTCGCGCTCTCTTGCTCCCTTTGACGTTGCTCCAGCCCGACGCGTTGCTACTGATGGTCGCCGCCATGGAGATTCGCGCCACACGCAGAAGAGCAGCCGCAGCCAACTTTGCCCGCGTGCTTGCCTTGTCATGTCGCCGCACCAACCCGCCCTTCTCGCAGCAGCTAGCTCCTGTCCGTCGCCGTCTTGCCGCCACTTGCCGCCTTGCAGCCGCTCACAAGACGCGACGCTCATACAAGACGCCGCTCGCGACAAGACGTCGCCAGCCTTGCAGCCTCCGGGCGCCCTCCTCCTCCTGGCACGCCTCCCCTATAAAGCTCCTCCTCCTCGCGGAGCTCCCACGCCTCGAGCCCGGTGAAGTCTGTAACCGAGCCAGGCAGCGCTCCGTGTGGACGGCCAAGACGCGCCTCGCCTGCCGCCTGAGCCGAGCCTCGCGCCACATACGCGCCACCCGCCGCCATCCGCTTCCGCCACGGCTGCCGGCCTCCCCTCATGGGCTGCCGCACGCCATCCGCTTCCACTCACGGCCGCTTGCTGCCGTGCCGCCATCCGCCTCACAGGCCGCCCCTTCCCGAAAGGCCGCCACTTCCCTGCCTCAAGCCTCAATGACCAAGGCTGCCACGCCGGCCGGCTGCCTCACGCTGCCGGCATTGCCCGCCTCGATAAGCACCTCGCCTCCCTCGTTCTAGCTCTAGGAAGCAGAGAGCATTTGGGAGAATAGAATGGGAATTAGGATTTGATTTGGGGATTTTATTAGAAAATGTGGTGGCCCACTTGTCAGTTGCTTGCCCCTCCCTTTAGGCTGCCATGTGGGCCCCGCAGCCCACCAATTCCATGGACCCAAGCCCCCTGTTCCCATGAACTCGGTTCAACACTGCTTGCACCCAACCCTATTTCTCCTTTTGATTTCCTATTAATCTTCAAAATCCATATCTTGCCCATTTCAACTCCAAAAATTATGAAATAAATTTCTAAAAATTTGTTAAATCAAGATCTTGCTAATGGCATAGGACTTGATTAATTTGGAGTTTATTTACTGTTCCTTATTTATTTAATTGCTCTCTTTGCGTTGTGTCTTTTCCCAGATTGACGCCGATTAGGATTTGAAGACGCCATGACCAATTAAGTGATCAAGATCAAGATCCCTAGCCTTTAACCAAGGCGTAGTCAATACTTTGATCATATTGCCCCTACATTTTATGCAAATTATGTTCTTTTAAATTAGCAAAATGCATGCTTTAATTCTTAATCAAATGTATGTTAAAGCTTAAGGTAGTTAAATGCCCACTTGATGTTTAAATAATTATTATGCCATCCTTGATAACTTGAATCCATTAATCCTTGTCACCCTAGTAACTATATGGTAATACTAGTTATAGGTTGTACTTTGCTTACATGCTAGTCTTGTTAAGCACGGATATTAAAATATCCCGATCATCATTTCCTTAAACATAAAATGTTTTGGGTAGTCACTGGTGGTCCATTGGCTAAAGGATTGTGAAAATAAATTGGTTTCCCTCCTCAAAACCCTAATGCTAGCTTTGTCTGGGCGGATGGTGAGGTGGTGGGTGCTCAGGGAGCACATGGTTGGTTGGCTTGTGGAATGAACCGTCCAGATAACCCTAAGGACTTAATCTTGTCACGACCTCCTGTGTTAAACAAGTACAACCACAAGTCTGCAAAGTGCAACTTGGCTTAGTAAAGTTATTAAACCTTGATGTCATCTCACCGAGGGGAACGAAGAACGCATAAGTGGAGATACTCCGGCTTGGAAGGGACACCAAAAGGTGAAGCACAACAAGCGCTTAGACGTTGTGGTTGGGCCAACAAGGCTTAGTCGTTGTGGTGAACATCCCGCACAACATATGGGCGAACCCGTATGGGTGGATTGATGAGAAAGGGCGAGATAGCTAGAAAGGTTATGCGGATTTGCCGCCCAACCACATGACTACTAATCATGTGGGGTAACTGTAGACTATCTCTTGTGGGTAAAGTGTGCAACCTCTGCAGAGTCTAAAACTGTTTGAACAGTAGTGTTCTGGTCCAAAGGCGACATGGGAATCATAACATGAGTTAGTTCTATTTCAAAACAACTTTGTGGGTGGTATGGAAAATGGTGGAAGGGCTCACCTAGCCCTGTTTTGGATTTTGCCCGAGTCGCCGAGCTCCTGGTTGTGGTTATTGGAGGCCGCCCAATTAAAAGGATGCATTGGTAGAGTTTCACGGATGGATTCTCTACTAAAATAATTTTTGCACATGCTCTCTTTATAAAAATGCAATTTGTTAAAAATGCTAAGTGATAGGACTTGTAATTATGATATTTGAAAAGGTTGCTTTCGCAAATAAAAGAACCCGAGCCATCCTTGTTAAGCCTTGCATGTATATAATTGCATTGTGTGTTGGCTCATGAAGCACGCAGTAGTAGTGCTCATTCTCGCTTCTCCCCAACCCTTCGTAAAATGAAGACGATGGAGATTACGCCTTCTACGACGGCCCAAAAGATGATGGACAAGGCTATGACGAAGAGTAGCACATCAGAAGTTTAGGTCTCGCCCACCTAAGTAGACTTCGTTATATTCAAGCAGCATAACCGATATTATCCAACCCATGGTTAATATCCGTCAGACACGGGTTACCCCGCCGCTTGTTCGTGTGAGATGAGCCCTACTCGCCCTTTTGCTTCCGCTATAGTTTACGTTGCTCTTTTGTGATGTAATCAATTTGGCTCGCTTTCGCCCTTTTGTAAAACCCGACCCGACGAGGTCTATGTTACTCAATTGGTTGTAATATTTTAATATTTTCAGTTCACGCCAGTATGAATGAATCAAGAATGTGTACCGTGAAGTGCTAGCTACCGATCCAGTGAATAGCACAAGAATTTCACAGAGGATTTGGATTCACGAATCCGGGTCCGACAGAGCCGGTATCGAGCATACGATCAGAGGACCCTAGTTAGATTGGTCGATTGCCTTAAGGACTTGGATCTTATTTTAAAATCTAAGAAAATTTTTATCAAAATATAGAGTACTTATTGCTTCTACTCATCATTCCTAGTTCCTTACTCATCTCTATTCTCATTAAGTGTTACTAACCCCTTCTCTTGTTTCAAAATTTGTAGATGGCTTCCTCTCCACCGCCCCATGGGACCATAGCTCGCATGGAGAGCATGACGCGATTCGCCGAGCTCCTTCGCCAACTAATGGTGGAACTTGGTTTCATCCACCCTCCGATCTACAGAGGTCAAGGACGAGGGTCATGGCTCACGAGTCCCGGGAGATGGAGGTCTTCCTCTATCCTAGGATCGGCGAGTTCAGAGCTCACACCTTCCAAAGCCGAGGCCCCTCGTCGCAAAGATCCCCGACGCCATCCAGATGCAGCCTGCGGTCGCCATCACCCGCCTATGCCGGTTACACGAGGACCTCTGCCCGCGGATCACCGTTCTCCTTCTTCCGCATTCTCCCCGACGCGACAACCGCTTCCGAGTCCTTCGTCGCCATCGACAACGAGCCCCGCCGACCCACTGTGCGGTGACCCAGCGATGGTTTACAAGATCCACTCTTCACGACGAGGTCCGCCACCGGACGCTTTCGCCACGGGCGGCGGCTTCCACTCCGACACCTCCGCGCTAACCGACCGTATGATGAAGCCCTTTGTCGCCAGATGAGAGAGACACCGTCACTACGGAGAGAGACGCAAGACTTGTAGTGAGACGCCTCATCGCCGCTTTGCGAGCGCCCACTGCTCCAGCCCGGCCTCCGGCCCGACTCCAGCCCTGCCTTCCCTTCCTTCCAAAGAATGGACGCAAGAACCAACCTCTTCGCTTCATGGTGCTCAAGACTCGATGATCGCCGCAGAAGAGCGGCGACGCCTCACGCCGCCTTCGACGACCTTCTAGTGTTTAGGCGTGACGCAGCCTCACCTGCCTCCCACGCCACCGAGTCATTCTGCCTCGCCGAAGCCATCGAGCCGCCTCCGCCCGAGTCCCGCTGGAGTAGTTAGGATGGTCTAGGATAGCCAGAGTGCTTGCTAGGCAAGATTTTGGGTTGCAAGCACTTTTGTTTTTCTTTTGTAGACGAGATGCATGTATCCCGTGTCATGACTTGGCTTAGCATATAAGCTTTGTTTGTTAGTCATGTAACACCTAACCCCCATAATATAATGCAGCCATTCTAGGCTTTGTATTGTACTTATTTGATCTTCTCGCTTGGTTTTTGTTCTTACGTAGGTGCCTTAGAGGGCTAGTGAACCCTCATATACCCCTCCTCGTTCTCTCTAGTTCTAAATCTCGCTTTTTCCTCAGATGCCGCCAAGAAGAGCCTCCGCCCCATTTCGTGGAGCCTTTGTAATCGTCGAGGCCGTGGTCGTGGCCGTGGTCGTGGTCAAGGACAAGAGCTACCTCCCCACCACCATTTCACCCGACCATGGCACAAGTAATGCCGCAACAGACTCAGATTCTCCGTGCTTTGCTCAACAATCAAGATTCAGACTGCCGTCGCCACTCCAAACTCAACGACTTCCTAAGAACAAGACCTCTCACATTTGAAGCAACTAATGAACCTCTTGAAGTCAAGATTGGCTCGTGGATACCGAGAAGAAGCTTAGACTTGCCCGCTGCTCGATGCGGATAAGGTGGACTTTGCTACCCACCACCGAAGGTGCCGCCACAAGATGGTGGGAGAATTACCTTGTCGCTAGAAGTAATGAAGGACCGGAAGATGAAGAAGAAGATGCAAAGAATGTAATCCGTAGTAGGGATCCACGAATGGAGAACCAGAATTTCGCCGGTTGTGGAAGAAGAAGTTGTTGAAACACCTCCCGTTGAAAATGAACCAGACTTTGGCACCAATTCCTTGACGGAATTCAAAACCGCCTTCGTAACCAATTTTTGTGCTGCCGCATTATGAGATCAAGAAGAACGAAGTTCGTAACCCTTAAACAAGGACATATGACGGCCAACGAGTATGTCACTAAGTTTACTCAGTTTTGCCCGCCACGCCCCCAATGACGAGCCGATGAGGAAGAAAAGATAGACCGCTTTGTGGAAGGTATGCGAGTGACATGCGCGAAAGCTTATCCTCCATGACTATGCCAACTTCCATCGCTTGATCAACAAGGCCCTCATCTTTGGAAAATGAGAATAAGTTAGCGTAAACTAGCCGCAAGAGGAAGATGCCTTCCGTAAATCACAAGGCAACTTTTCCCGTAAGTCAACCTTTCAGGCGCTTCTTCCTTTAAATCTTCTCCGCCACACCTCGTAAAAGTTCATCCCCAAGGCCCCAAGGAAGTGGATTCCGACTCTCCGCCCCATCGACACCCCGCCACAACCAACCCAAAGCAAGCCTAACCTCCACTGCTTTTGCTTATGGAGAAAAAGGACACTTTGCCAATCGGTGCCCTCATCGCAGAACCCCGCCCAAAGAACAACCCAGAGCAGCGCAATTCAAGGTCGGACCTCGGCTCCAAGTAAGAGCCACCAGACTTCTCAAGCTTCAAGGTCTACCCCATCGCAAAGTCGTGGGCCGTGTGAATCATGTCATCACGAGGAGGCACAAGATGCCGCAGAGTGCTAATGGGCACGTTCTCTGTTAATTCAAGACCCGACAAGTTTTGTTTGATTCGAGCTTCGCACTCTTTTGTTTCAAGAAAGTTTGTTGAAAGGCTTAAGTTGCCGACCTATAAGTTAAAGAAACCCGTGGTACTTAGTTCACCCGGGACCCCTATATGCTACCTCGCTTAGTCCCTGAGTAGAGATTGCTTTGAAGACTCGATTCCTAGCCTCCCTTCTTGTGCTAGAATCTCAAACGTTGGATATCATCCTAGGGATGGATTGGTTGGCGGCATATCATGGACTAATAGATTGCGCCAACAGAAAGTGGTACTTGCCAAAGACCCTCAAACCACAATAGGATTGGTGTGGATCGCTCCTCTCCTTTGGTTCGAACAATCCACCATCTTGGAGAGATGTCCCTAGAGACGACGCTCAGAGTCCAAGCTTACCCAAGTCTTCCTGTAAGAATTGCTGTGCATGCCCCCGACAGAGATATCGAGTTTGTAATCAACTTGAAGCCGTGGACGGCCCCAATTGCCAAGAGACCCATGACAGATGGCGCACGATTTAACTTGAAGAGTTGAAGACACAACTTGAAGATTTACAAGAAAAAGGATTCATTAGACCTAGTTCTTCTCCCCGGGTTCGCCAGTTCTCTTTGTGAAGAAGAAAGATGGGTCCGCCAGATTGTGTGTGGATTACAGAGCCCTCAACGGTGACCATCAAGAACAAGTATCCCTTGCCCCGCATTGATGACCTGCTCGATCGCTTGACAGAGCTTCAGTTTTTTCCAAGATAGACCTGCGGTCGATACCACCAACTCAAGATCGGGAATGAGGATATTCCTAAGACATGCCTTTACCACTCGGTATGGCTTGTTTGAGTTCACAAATCATGTCGCTTGGCTTAACCAATGCACCACCTACTTCATGAACTGATGAACAAGGTATTTATGGAATACCGACAAGTTTGTTGTCGTGTTCATAGATCTACATCTTGATATATTCCAAGACCAAGAAAGAACATGTCAACACCTACAATTGGTCCTAGACAAGCTTAAAGAGCATGAGCTCTATGCCAAGTACAAGAATGTGAGTTTTGGCTTCAGAAATCAGCTTCTGACATATTGTATCCGCAGGAGGAATAGCAGCTTGATCCGCCAAGGTAGAAGCCGTGATGGATTGGAAACAAACCTACATCAAGAATAAGTTCGTAGTTTTCTCGGCTTAGCCGGATACTATAGACGCTTCATAGAAGGATTCTCAAAGCTCTCTAAACCAATGACCCATTTTCTTAAAAAGGAAAAGAAGTATGAATGGACCGAGGCTTGTGAGAAAAGTTTCCAGAATTGAAGAAGAAATTAACTGCATCAGCTTTTGACCTCGCCAGACATTCATCAAGACTTTGAAGTCTATTATGATGCATCACGCCAAGGTTTAGGATGTGTGCTTATGCAAGGAGGAAAAGTTGTAGCTTATGCATCCGCATAACTTCGCCTCATGAAGACAACTATCCAACTCATGACTTGGAGTTAGCAAAGCAGAGTGCACGCCTCAAGATTTGGCGGCATTATTTGATTGGAAATCATTGTAATATCTACACGGACCACAAGAGTCTCAAGTACATCTTTACCCAATCGATCTCAACCTTCGCAAAGAAGATGGTTAGAGTTAATAAAGGATTACCATTTGGATGTCCATTATCATCCCTAAAGGCTAATGTAGTCGCCGATGCATTGCCGCAAGTCATACCGCAATAATGTTATGATTCAAGAACACCAACCCGAGCTCTATAAGGAATTCAAGCCCTCAACCTCTGCTTGATAGAGCAAGGTAACCCAGACGCCATGGAAGCACATCCAACTTTGAAGAGCAAATCAAGATCGCTCAAAAGGAACATCCGGAGTCCAAAGATTCAAGCGCCTCATGGCTAAAGGAAAAGCCCCAAGATGATCAAGACCAAACAAGGAATTCTATGGTATGGGACACGCTCTTTGTCCCCACCAAAAGGAACTCAAGGATTTAATTCGAAGAAGCCCACAACAAGATATACCCTACATCCAGCAAAGTACCAAGATGTATCAGACATGAAGATTTTGTATCGTGGCCACGCATGAAAAGAGATATCGCCGAGTATGTAGCTTTGTTGCAGATGTATGTCAACGAATCAAGGCTTAACATCGAAGTTACAGGATTGCTTCAACCTCGCAAATTCCCCAATGGAAATGGGAAGAAATTGAATGGATTTCATTACGGTCTACCACTTAACCAAGTCCTAATGTGACTCAAGATGGGTTATAGTTGATAGATCGACCAAAGTAGCCCATTTTATCCCAAAGAAGGACAACGCACAAGGAGACAAGTTAGCCGAGCTATACATGGCTCAGACAGTGTTTACATGGAGTACCCAAGAGGATAGTCTCGATCGAGGATCTCAATTCACCTCACATTTCGGGCTAGTTTGCATGATGCCCTTGAACGCACCTTGATTTCAAAGACAAAGATACCATCCGCAGATCGATGGTCGACGTAAAGGACAAACCAGATTTTGGAAGACATGCTTGAGCTTGTGCTTTGGAATTTACAAGAGATCGGAGAAATGTCTGCCAGATGCCGAGTTTGCCTACAATAATAGCTTATCACCAAGTCTCAAAATGTCCCCATTTGAAGCACTTTATGGTAGAAAATGCGTAACCCTCTCGCATTGGTCAATCAGTGAAGGATATATATTTGGACCGATACCTCAAGCAAGTCAAGAGAAAGTTCGACTAATCGAGATCGCCTTCAAGCCGCGACCAAAACAAAGAGTTATGCCGACAACCGTCAAGGAAATTAACTTTTGAAGTTGAGACGCCAGATACCTCAAGGTATCCCACTTCGTGGAACTCAAGATTCAAAGTAAAGGGCAAGCTCGCCCCAGATATATAGGACCGCTTCCGATTACCGCCAAGCGTGGGAAGTGGCCTATCGCCTAGAGCTACCGAACATCTGTCAGAGGTTCACAACGGTTTCACGCCTCCCACTCAAGAAGTGTCTCAGAGTACCAAGAGCAGACGCCTGCTGAAGCCATCGCCTTCAAAGAAGATCTAACCTATCCAGAGCACTCCGATCAAGATCCTCGACGCCATCGAGAAGCTTAACAAGACGCCAAGTCTTCCGCTTTGCAAGGTCCAAAGGAGTCACCACTCGACCAAGGAAGCCACCGGGAACGCGCAAGATCAATCAAACAAGACTACCTGCTCGTCATGGAGGGCCTCAATCTCGAGGTCGAGATTCCGCTTAAGGTGGGTAGGATTTGTAACGATCGCTTTGAGAAGCTTTACTTACCTCCCAGGCCCTTCTCTTTCTCCCCTCGCTCTTCCGTGGCGACGCCCGCCAAGGCCTCGCGCTTCTTGCTCCCTTTGACGTTGCTCCACCGACGTTAGCATGATGGTCGCCGCCATGGAGATTCGCGCCACACGCAGCAGCAGCACCGCAGCCAACTCGCTTCCCGTGCTTGCCTTTGTCACGCCGCCGCACCAACCCCGCCCTTCGCTGCGGCAGCGCTCCGTCCTGCCGCCGCTGCCTTGCCGCCACTTGCTGCCTTGTCAGCCGCACAGACGACGCTCCCGCCAAGACGCCGCCAGACGACGCGACGCTGCTATGCAGCAGCCTGCCCGACCGGCCCCCTCCTCCTCCTGCCGCCTCCCTATAAAGCTCCTCCTCTGCGTGAGCTCCCACGCCGCCTCGAGCTCCGTAGAAGTCGAATCGAGCCCGGGTTGCGCTCCGTGGGCAGACCGCCGCCGCCTCCGCGCCTCCGCGTCGCTCATTGAGCCCAGCCTCGCGTCACGGCTCTGTATAACCGGCCGCCATCTGCCTTGCCCGCCTTCGGCCGCCATCCTCCTTTCCGCCGGCCGCTTCCTCCTGGCCTGCCGCCCATCCGCCATCCGGCCAAGGCCGCCCTCCTTGAGCCGGCCGCCGCCGCTCCCGTCCAGCCGCCGCCGCCCTCAAGGCCGCCCGCGCCCGCCGGCCGCCACGGCCATTGCCTGGCCGCCTCACCAAGCACCTCCCGCCTCCCCTCGTTTCTAGCTCTAGGAAGGAAGAGAGCATTTGGGAGAATAGAATGGGAATTAGGATTTGATTTGGGATTTATTAGAAAATGGTGGCCCACTTGTCGCTTGCTTGCCCCTCCCTTTAGGCTGCCATGTGGGCCCCTGCAGCCTCACCAATTCCATGGACCCAAGCCCCCTGTTCCCATGAACTCTGCTCAACACTGCATTTAGTGCACCCAACCCTATTTCTCCTTTTGATTTCCTATTAATCTTCAAAAATCCATATCTTGCCCATTTCAACTCCAAAATTATGAAATAAATTTCTAAAATTTGTTAAATCAAGATCTTGCTAATGGCATAGGACTTGATTAATTTGGAGTTTATTTACTGTTCCTTATTTATTTAATTGCTCTCTTTGCCGCTGTGTCTTTTCCAGTATTGACGCCGATTAGGATTTGAAGACGCGCAGGCGACCATAAGTCGATCAAGATCAAGATCCCTAGCCTTTAACCAAGGCGTAGTCAATACTTTGATCATATTGCCCCTACATTTTATGCAAATTATGTTCTTTTAAATTAGCAAAATGCATGCTTTAATTCTTAATCAAATGTATGTTAAAGCTTAAGGTAGTTAAATGCCCACTTGATGTTTAAATAATTATTATGCCATCCTTGATAACTTGAATCCATTAATCCTTGTCACCCTAGTAACTATATGGTAATACTAGTTATAGGTTGTACTTGCTTACATGCTAGTCTTGTTTAATCATGGGATATTAAAATATCCCGATCATCATTTCTTAAACATAAAATGTTTTGGGTAGTCATTGGTGGTCCATTGGCTAAAGGATTGTGAAAATAAATTGGTTTCTCCTCAAAACCCTAATGCTAGCTTTGTCAGGCGGATGGTGAGGTGGTGGGTGCTCAGTGAGCACATGGTTGGTTGGCTTGTGGAATGAACCGCCCAGATAACCCTAAGGACTTAATCTTGTCACGACCTCTGTGTTAAACAAGTACAACCACAAGTCTCGCAAAGTGCAACTTGGCTTAGTAAAGTTATTAAACCTTGATGTCATCTCACCGAGGGGAACGAAGAACGCATAAGTCTTGCGGAGATACTCCGCTTGGAAGGACACCAAAAGGTGAAGCACAATTGCGCTAGACGCGTTGTGGCGGGGCACAAGCGCTTAGTCGTTGTGGTGAACATCCCGCACAACATATGGGCGAACCTCGTATGGGTGGATTGACGGAGATAGCTAGAAAGGTTATGTGTGATTTGCCGCCCAACCACATGACTACGGAATCATGTGGGGTAACGGTAGACTATCTCTTGTGGGTAAAGTGTGCAACCTCTGCAGAGTCTAAAACTGTTTGAACAGTAGTGCCCTACGGTCAAAAGCGGACATGGGAATCATAACTTGAGTTAGTTCTATTTCAAAACAACTTTGTGGGTGGTATGGAAAATGGTGGAAGGGCTCACCTAGCCCTGCTTTTGGATTTTGCTCGAGTCGTCGAGCCTGGTTGTGGTTATTGGAGGCCGCCCAATTAAAAGGATGCATTGGTAGAGTTTCACGGATGGATTCTCTACTAAAATAATTATTGCACATGCTCTCTTTATAAAAATGCAATTTGTTAAAAATGCTAAGTGATAGGACTTGTAATTATGATATTTGAAAAGGTTGCTTTGCAAATAAAAGAACCCGAGCCATCCTTGTTAAGCCTTGCATGTATATAATTGCATTGTGTGTTGGCTCATGAGCACGGTAGTAGTGCTCATTCTCGCTTCTCCCCAACCCTTGAGAAAATGAAGACGATGGAGATTACGCCTTCTACGACGCCCAAAAGATGATGGACAAGGCTATGACGAAGAGTAGCACAATCAGAGTTTAGGTCTCGCCCAGCCTAAGTAGACTCGTTGGTATTCAGCAGATAACCGATATTATCCAACCCATGGTTAATATCCGTCAGACACGGGTTACCCCATCGCTGTTCGTGTGAGATGAGCCCTACTCGCCTTTTTGCTTCCGCTTATAGTTTACGTTGCTCTTTTGTGATGTAATCAATTTGGCACCTGCCGCCCTTTTGTAAAACCCAGGCCCGACGAGGTCTATGTTACTCAATTGGTTGTAATATTTTAATATTTTCAGTTCACGCTTGTATGAATGAATCAAGAATGTGTACCGTGAAGTGCTAGCTCTCGATCCAGGAATAGCACGAGAATTTCACAGAGGATTTGGATTCACGAACCGGTCCGACAGAGCCGGGTATCGAGCATACGATCAGAGGACCCTAGTTAGATTGGTCGATTGCCTTAAGGACTTGGATCTTATTTTAAAATCTAAGAAAATTTTTATCAAAATATAGAGTACTTATTGCTTCTACTCATCATTCCTAGTTCCTTACTCATCTCTATTCTCATTAAGTGTTACTAACCCCTTCTCTTGTTTCAAAATTTGTAGATGGCTTCCTCTCCAGCGCCGGCCCATGGGACCATAGCTCACATGGAGAGCATGACGGCGGATTCGCCGAGCTCCTTCGCCAACTAATGGTGGAACTTGGTTTCATCCACCCTCCGATCTACAGAGGCCGAAGGACGAGGGTCATGGCTCACGAGTCCTGGGAGATGGAGGTCTTCCTCTATCCTAGGATCGGCGAGTTCAGAGCTCACACCTTCCAAAGCCGAGGCCCTCGTCGCAAAGATCCCCGACGCCATCCAGATGCAGCCAGTGTCGCCATCACCCGCCTATCTTTGGTTACACGAGGACCTCCTCGCGGATCACCGTTCTCCTTCTTCCGCATTCTCCCCGACGACAACAGCTTCCGAGTCCTTCGTCGCCATCGACAACGAGCCCCGCCGACCCACTGTGCGGTGACCCAGCGATGGTTTACAAAGATCCACTCTTCACGACGAGGTCCGCCACCGGACGCTTTCGCGCGTGGCCAGCCCACTCCGACACCTCCGCGCTAACGGACCGAAGTGATGAAGCCTCTTTGTTGCCAGATGGGAGAGAGACACCGTCACTACGGAGAGAGACGCCGACTTGCGTAGAGGTGGCACGCCATCGCGCGCCTTGCGGCGCCCGCCGGCCCGGCTCGGCTCGGCCCGACTCGGCTCGGTTCCTTCCGGCCTTCCTTCCAAAGCGGGACGCGCAACCAACCAACCTTCGCCCGAGGTGCTCAGACTGGATGATGCAGAAGAGCGGCGACGCCTCACCGCCGCCTTCGACGACCTTCTAGTGTTTAGGCGTGGGACGCAGCCTCACCAAGCCTCCCGACGCCGGCCGAGTCATTCTCGCTCGCCGAGCCATCGAGCCGCTCCGCTCCCGAGTCCCGCTGGAGTAGTTAGGATGGTCTAGGATAGCCAGAGTGCTTGCTAGGCAAGATTTTGGGTTGCAAGCACTTTTGTTTTTCTTTTGTAGACGAGATGCATGTATCCTGTGTCATGACTTGGCTTAGCATATAAGCTTTGTTTGTTAGTCATGTAACACCTAACCCCCATAATATAATGCAGCCATTCTAGGCTTTGTATTGTACTTATTTGATCTTCTCGCTTGGTTTTTGTTCTTGTGTGTGTGCCTTAGAGGGCTAGTGAACCCTCATATACCCCTCCCTGGTTCTCTCTAGTTCTAAATCTCAGTTTTTCCTCAGGATGCCGCCAAGAAGAGCCTCCGCCCCAGCCCGTGGAGCCTTTGTAATCGGTCGAGGCCGTGGTCGTGGCCGTGGTCGTGGTCAAGGACAAGAGCTACCTCCCCACCACCAAAGCTCACCCGACCATGGCACAAGTAATGCCGCAATGAACAGACTCAGATTCTCCGTGCTTTGCTCAACAATCAAGATTCAGACCTGCCGCCGCCACTCCAAACTCGCCGACTTCCTAAGAACAAGACCTCTCACATTTGAAGCAAACTAATGAACCTCTTGAAGTCAAGATTGGCTCAGTGGATACCGAGAAGAAGCTTAGACTTGCCCGCTGTTCGACGCGGATAAGGTGGACTTTGCTACCCACCACCGAAAGGTGCCGCCACAAGATGGTGGGAGAATTACCTTGTCGCTAGAAGTAATGAAGGACCGTAAGATGAAGAAGAAGATGCAAAGAATGTAACTGTAAGTAGTGGGATCCACGAATGGAGAACCAGAAATTTCCCCGCCCGGTTGTGGAAGAAGAAGTTGTTGAAACACCTCTGTTGAAAATGAACCACAGCATCCAATTCCTTGGACGAATTCAAAACCGCCTTGAGAACCAATTTTGTGCTCGCCGGCACCATGAGATCAAGAAGAACGAGTTCGTAACCCTTAAACAAGGACATATGACGGCCAACGAGTATGTCACTAAGTTTACTCATTTTGCCCGCCACGCCCCCAATGACGAGTGATGAGGAAGAAAAGATAGACCGCTTTGTGGAAGGTATGCGAGTGACATGCGTGAAAGCTTATCCTCCATGACTATGCCAACTTCCATCGCTTGATCAACAAGGCCCTATCTTTGGAAAATGAGAATAAGTTAGCGAAACTAGCCGCAAGAGGAAGATGCCTTCCGTAAATCACAAGGCAACTTTTTCCGAAGTCAACCTTTCAGGCGGTTCTTCCTTTAAATCTTCGCCGCCACACCTCGTAAAAGTTCATCCCCAAGGCCCCAAGGAAGTGGATTCCGCACTCTCCGCCTCATCGACACCCCGCCACACCAACCCAAAGCAGCCTAACCTCCACTGCTTTGTTTATGGAGAAAAAGGACACTTTGCCAATCGGTGTTCTCATCGCAAAGAACCCCGCCCCAAAGAACAACCCAGAGCCGCGCAATTCAAGGTCTGACCTCGGCTCCAAGTAAGAGCCACCAGACTTCTCAAGCTTCAAGGTCTACCCCATCGCAAAGTCGTGGCCGTGTGAATCATGTCATCACGAGGAGGCACAAGATGCCGCAGAGTGCTAATGGGCACTCTGTTAATTCAAGACCAGCACAAGTTTTGTTTGATTCGAGCTTCGTGACTCTTTTGTTTCAAGAAAGTTTGTTGAAAGGCTTAAGTTGCCGACCTATAAGTTAAAGAAACCCGTGGTACTTAGTTCACCCGGGACCCCTATATGCTACCTCAGTTAGTCCCTGAGTAGAGATTGCTTTGAAGACTCGATTCCTAGCCTCCTTCTTGTGCTAGAATCTCAAACGTTGGATATCATCCTAGGGATGGATTGGTTGGCGGCATATCATGGACTAATAGATTGCGCCAACAGAAAGTGGTACTTGCCAAAGACCCTCAAACCACAATAGGATTGGTGTGGATCGTTCCTCTCCTTTGGTTCGAACAATCCACCATCTTGGAGAGATGTCCCTAGAGACGACGCTCAGAGTCCAAGCTTACCCCAAGTCTTCCTGGAAGAATTGCTGTGCATGCCCCGACAGAGATATCGAGTTTGTAATCAACTTGAAGCCGTGGACGGCCCCAATTGCCAAGAGACCGTCTGACAGATGGCCACGATTTAACTTGAAGAGTTGAAGACACAACTTGAAGATTTACAAGAAAAAGGATTCATTAGACCTAGTTCTTCTCCCCGGGTTCGCCAGTTCTCTTTGTGAAGAAGAAAGATGGGTCCGCCAGATTGTGTGTGGATTACAGAGCCTCAACGAAGTGACCATCAAGAACAAGTATCCCTTGCCCCGCATTGATGACCTGTTCGATCAGTTGACAGGAGCTTCAGTTTTCTCCAAGATAGACCTGCGGTCAGGATACCACCAACTCAAGATCAGGAATGAGGATATTCCTAAGATGACCTTTACCACTCGGTATGGCTTTGTTTGAGTTCACAATCATGTCGCTTGGCTTAACCAATGCACCACTTACTTCATGAATCGATGAACAAGGTATTTATGGAATACTGGACAAGTTTGTTGTCGTGTTCATAGGCGACATCTTGATATATTCCAAGACCAAGAAAGAACATGCTGAACACCTACAATTGGTCCTAGACAAGCTTAAAGAGCATGAGCTCTATGCCAAGTACAGTAAATGTGAGTTTTGGCTTCAGGAAATCAGTTTCTTCTGACATATTGTATCCGCAGGAGGAATAGCGATTGATCCGCCAAGGTAGAAGCCGTGATGGATTGGAAACAAATTTACATCAAGAAGTTCGTAGTTTTCTGCTTAGCCGGATACTATAGACGCTTCATAGAAGGATTCTCAAAGCTCTCTAAACCAATGACCCATTTTCTTAAAAAGGAAAAGAAGTATGAATGGACCGAGGCTTGTGAGAAAAGTTTCAGAATTGAAGAAGAAATTAACTTCGCACAGCTTTTGACCTCGCCAGACATTCATCAAGACTTTGAAGTCTATTATGATGCATCACGCCAAGGTTTAGGATGTGTGCTTATGCAAGGAGGAAAAGTTGTAGCTTATGCATCCGCATAACTTCGCCTCATGAAGACAACTATCCAACTCATGACTTGGAGTTAGCAAAGTGAGAGTGCACGCCTCAAGATTTGGCGGCATTATTTGATTGGAAATCATTGTAATATCTACACGGACCACAAGAGTCTCAAGTACATCTTTACCCAATCTCGATCTCAACCTTCGCAAAGAAGATGGTTAGAGTTAATAAAGGATTACCATTTGATGTCCATTATCATCCGGAAAGGCTAATGTAGTCGCCGATGCATTAAGCCGCAAGTCATACCGCAATAATGTTATGATTCAAGAACACCAACCCGAGCTCTATAAGGAATTCAAGCCCTCAACCTCTGTTTGATAGAGCAAGGTAACCCAGACGCCATGGAAGCACATCCAACTTTGAAGAGCAAATCAAGATCGCTCAAAAGGAACATCCGGAGTCCAAAGATTCAAGCGCCTCATGGCTAAAGGAAAAGCCCCCAAGATGATCAAGACCAAGAAGGAATTCTATGGTATGGGACACGTCTCTTTGTCCCCACCAAAAGGAACTCAAGGATTTAATTCGAAGAAGCCCACACCAAGATATACCCTACATCCAGCAAGACCAAGATGTATCAAGACATGAAGATTTTGTACCGTGGCCACGCATGAAAAGAGATATCGCCGAGTATGTAGCCTGTTGTGATGTATGTCAACGAATCAAGGCTTAACATCGAAGCAGCAGGATTGCTTCAACCTCGCAAATTCCCAATGGAAATGGGAAGAAATTGAATGGATTTCATTATCGGTCTACCACGAACCAAGTCCGGATGTGACTCAAGATGGGTTATAGTTGATAGATCGACCAAAGTAGCCCATTTTATCCCAAAGAAGGACAACGTACAAGGGAGACAAGTTAGCCGAGCTATACATGGCTCAGATTGTGTGTTTACATGGAGTACCCAAGAGGATAGTCTCGATCGAGGATCTCAATTCACCTCACATTTCGGGCTAGTTTGCATGATGCCCTTGGAACGCACCTTGATTTCAAAGACAAAGATACCATCCGCAGACCGATGGTCGCTGAAAGGACAAACCAGATTTTGGAAGACATGCTTTGAGCTTGTGCTTTGGAATTCTGAAGAGATCGAGAAATGTCCGCCAGATGCCGAAGTTTGCCTACAATAACGATTATCACCAAGTCGAAAATGTCCCCATTTGAAGCACTTTATGGTAGAAAATGCGTAACCCTCTCGCATTGGTCAATCAGTGAAGGATATATATTTGGACCGATACCTCAAGCAAGTCAAGAGAAAGTTCGACTAATCGAGATCGCCTTCAAGCCGCTCGACCAAAACAAAAGAGTTATGCCGACAACCGTCAAGGAAATTAACTTTTGAAGTTGGAGACGCCAGATACCTCAAGGTATCCCACTTCGTGGAACTCAAGATTCAAAGTAAAGGGCAAGCTCGCCTCGGATATATAGGACCGCTTCCGATTACGCCAAGCGTGGGGAAGTGGCCTATCACTAGAGCTACCGAACATCTGCCGAGGTTCACAACGTGTTTCACGCCTCCCACCAAGAAGTGTCTCAGAGTACCAAGAGCGACGCCTGCTGAAGCCATCGCCTTCAAAGAAGATCTAACCTATCCAGAGCACCGATCAAGATCCTCGACGCCATCGAGAAGCTTAACAAGACGCCAAGTCTTCCGCCTTTGCAAGGTCCAAGGAGTCACCACTCGACCAAGGAAGCCACCGGGAACGCTAAGATCAATCAAACAAGACTACCTGCCTCGTGGCGGGCGCACCGAATCTCGAGGTCGAGATTCCGTTTAAGGTGGGTAGGATTTGTAACGACTGCTTTGAGAAGCTTTACTTACCTCCTGTGGCCCTTCTCTTTCTCCCTCTACTCTTCCGTGGCGACGCCTCGCAAGGCCTCGCTTCTTGCTCCCTCACGACGTTGTTCCGGCCCGACGTCGCCATAATGGTCGCCGCCATGGAGATTCGCGCCACACGCAGCAGAACGCGCAATCAACTCGCTTCCCCGCGTGCTTGCTTTGTCACGCCGCCGCGACCAACCCTGCCCTTCGCAGAAGCGCCCCTGTCGCGTCGCCGCTGCCTTGCCGCCACTTGCCGCCTCTGTTGCGCCAAGACGACGCCGCCACAAGACGCCGCCCGCCACGACGCCGCCGCTGCCACTGCTTCTCCGGACCCCTCCTCCTCCCAGGCCGCCTCCCTATAAAGCTCCTCCTCGCGCGTGAGCTCCCACGCCGCCTCGAGCTCCGTAGAAGTCAGAACCGAGCCCGGCCGCGCTCCGCGGACGCATCAGACCGCCCGCGCCGCTCGTCGCCGGTGAGCCTCGCGCCCTCGCGTTACCAGTCAAGCGCCGCCGCCATCCGCTTCCGCCTGGCGCTTCGCGTTGCTGCCTGGCCTCACCGGCAGGCGCTGCCGCCGCCATCCGGCTCCAGGCACGGGCCCGTCTGCCGCCTTATCCGCTCTGGCCGCCCTTCCCGAGGCCCGCCGCCTCCCGTCCGCCGCCCCACATGACCACGGGCCATGCCGCCGGGCTGCCACGGCTGCCATGCGCCTCGCCTAAGCACCTCCTGCCTCCCTGTTCTAGCTCTAGGAAGCAGAGAGCATTTGGGAGAATAGAATGGGAATTAGGATTTGATTTGGGGATTTTATTAGAAAATGTGGTGGCCCACTTGTCGGCTTGCTTGCCCTCCCTTTAGGTCGCCATGTGCCCCTGCACCACCAATTCCATGGACCCAAGCCCCTGTTCCCATGAACTCTGCTCAACAACATTCTGCTGCACCCAACCCTATTTCTCCTTTTGATTTCCTATTAATCTTCAAAAATCCATATCTTGCCCATTTCAACTCCAAAATTATGAAATAAATTTCTAAAATTTGTTAAATCAAGATCTTGCTAATGGCATAGGACTTGATTAATTTGGAGTTTATTTACTGTTCCTTATTTATTTAATTGCTCTCTTTGCGTTGTGTCTTTTAGGTATTGACGCCGATTAGGATTTGAAGACGCATGGCGACCAATAAGTCGATCAAGATCAAGATCCCTAGCCTTTAACCAAGGCGAGTCAATACTTTGATCATATTGCCCCTACATTTTATGCAAATTATGTTATTTTAAATTAGCAAAATGCATGCTTTAATTCTTAATCAAATGTATGTTAAAGCTTAAGGTAGTTAAATGCCCACTTGATGTTTAAATAATTATTATGCCATCCTTGATAACTTGAATCCATTAATCCTTGTCACCCTAGTAACTATATGGTAATACTAGTTATAGGTTGTACTTAGCTTACATGCTAGTCTTGCTTAAGCATGGGATATTAAAATATCCCGATCATCATTTCTTAAACATAAAATGTTTTGGGTAGTCACGGTGGTCCATTGGCTAAAGGATTGTGAAAATAAATTGGTTTCCTCCTCAAAACCCTAATGCTAGCTTTGTCAGGCGGATGGTGAGGTGGTGGGTGCTTAGGGAGTACATGGTTGGTTGGCTTGTGGAATGAACCGCCCGATAACCCTAAGGACTTAATCTTGTCACGACCTCCGTGTTAAACAAGTACAACCACAAGTCCGCAAAGTGCAACTTGGCTTAGTAAAGTTATTAAACCTTGATGTCATCTCACCGAGGGGAACGAAGAACGCATAAGTCGCGGAGATACTCGGCTTGGAAGGACACCAAAAGGTGAAGTTACAGTGCGCTAGACGTTGTGGCGTTGGCACCGCGCTTAGTCGTTGTGGTGAACATCCCGCACAACATATGGGCGAACCCGTATGGGTGGATTGACTAAAGGGCGAGATAGCTAGAAAGGTTATCGTGATTTGCCGCCCAACCACATGACTACGGAATCATGTGGGGTAACGGTAGACTATCTCTTGTGGGTAAAGTGTGCAACCTCCGCAGAGTCTAAAACTGCTTGAACAGCCGTGTTTACTGGTCAAAAGGCGGACATGGGAATCATAACATGAGTTAGTTCTATTTCAAAACAACTTTGTGGGTGGTATGGAAAATGGTGGAAGGGCTCACCTAGCCTGCTTTTGGATTTTGCCCGAGTCGCCGAGCTCGATTGGTTGTGGTTATTGGAGGCCGCCCAATTAAAAGGATGCATTGGTAGAGTTTCACGGATGGATTCTCTACTAAAATAATTTTTGCACATGCTCTCTTTATAAAAATGCAATTTGTTAAAAATGCTAAGTGATAGGACTTGTAATTATGATATTTGAAAAGGTTGCTTTCGCAAATAAAAGAACCCGAGCCATCCTTGTTAAGCCTTGCATGTATATAATTGCATTGTGTGTTGGCTCATGAAAGCACGGTAGTAGTGCTCATTCTCGCTTCTCCCCAACCCTTCGTAAAATGAAGACGATGGAGATTACGCCTTCTACGACGCCCGTAAGATGATGGACAAGGCTATGACGAAGAGTAGCACATCAGTAGTTTAGGTCTCGCCACCTAAGTAGACTTCGTATATTCACAGATAACCGATATTATCCAACCCATGGTTAATATCCGTCAGACACGGGTTACCCGACCGCTGTTCGTGTGAGATGAGCCCTACTCGCCTTTTTGCTTCCGCTTATAGTTTACGCTGCTCTTTTGTGATGTAATCAATTTGGCCTCTTTCGCCCTTTTGTAAAACCCGACCCGACGAGGTCTATGTTACTCAATTGGTTGTAATATTTTAATATTTTCAGTTCACGCTTGTATGAATGAATCAGCAATGTGTACTTGTGAAGTGCTAGCTATCGATCCAGGAATAGCACAAGAATTTCACAGAGGATTTGGATTCACGAAATCCGGGTCCGACATACCGCCACCGCCTTTTCGTGTCTCTCCAACACCACGCACACCTCCCTTTGCGACTTTCAGACACGCATATATATATGCGCTTAGCCTCTAAACGTGTCCTCATCCGACACGGTTTCTTAATTCTAATCCAATCCTAACAAACAAGAATTTCCTAATTTGTCCCGGCTTTCCAATTTTGGACACTTCCAAAATTGTCACATGTCAAAGCCTCTGGACCGCATCTCCATGGCTCCAACACGCATCATCCATCTTTGATCTCCACGTGCCCTAACTCGAGCCCGACCGTCTCCTTCAGCATTCTCGACCCTCTGGACCGTGACATCGCACCAAGCCATCTCCCGGTCACCGCCGTAGACAACGATCGCCTCCGAGTCACCCTGCACATGCAAAGACCAAAACAACATATTTTTCCGGCACAAGTTCTTTCCAACTTGACCGACATTAGTCCACACATACTACACGCCTCCAATATTGTCAATTATTCATCAACTAAAATAAACTAGACCTTGCCACATGGTCTAACATTAACAAAAAATGATGAGATAGATACCCCATGTTCCGATATACAGAAAGCTTACCAGACTATAAGCACAGACAACAGACGCACAGTACCTACGTGGTTACATCATTAAAGGATAAAGCCACCAAAGTTATACCGCACTGAAATTACAAGTCATTGCCTGCATTGTGACCAACACACTGATTCTCTAGTGACCGAAACAAACACAACCCTATAAACTTAAAGCCTACGGATCTTGTGATTGCTCCTCGTCGAATCTTCCGATGCTTCAGAATCTGCAGAATCAAAAGAAAACATTGCTTGAGGACTTGTGATAAACTTAACTGAAAGCAAAACACGTAATAATTATACGAAAGCGATTTATGACTCTATGAAGTATAAACCATCCAAACATGCGGATGCGAGTTTTTTCAACATGTGGTAGGTTTTCTCAAAGGAACACATTTGGTTGGTATAGCAATCTTCATGAGTTCATGTGCTTAACAAGTGATAGAGCCAAATAACCCATGTGAACCCTGTATTTCGTGAGTGTGTCTCCTTGGGATTAACAAGTGCTAATGTTTTCAGAGGAAAAAGCAAATGGTACTTATGTCAAATTTCTGTCCAAAGGAGGACATAGAGGAGAACACTGTAGTTTTTCAAACCAAGAGGAAAACTGAAACGACTCCATTTTTTCAAACAGATCACCCCAGTTGAATCGTCAGATTTCAGCCAGGATGAAATAGTATCAAACCTGCTCACGAGCATTTTAAAAACATCGATTTGCTTAAATTATAGCCTAATGGCTATTTTGCAACAGTTGAATGTGTATCTCAGACCCAAAACTTTAACTTACATTCAGAATAACAAAAGAGCTTCCACAGGAAAGCTTGAGTGCTTGATCATAACCCTAATATGTTCTCCAATGTGTCATTCATTCATTTGATACACATTCTGATGAAAATTAAGCAAGTTTGAATACTCAATGTACTCACCAAGCCATATGAGAAAGCTATTTAATTACTTGTCAGGATTTCAATTGATTGTTGATGGGTTACCATATTAGGTGTATGTGGATGCATTATTGCATTATTTGAGTAAACCACTTTGCCTTTAAAACAGTAAAACTATAATAATAATATCAAGGGTTCTCAACATATTAATGGAATCACCCATGAACACAACTTCATTAATCGAAGCACAACAGATTCAATACCATTGATTATACTCTACATATGTATATATATATGTATGTATACATATACATATATATGTATGTATGTATGTATGTCTAACGGATTTAGATGAATAGTAATGGGTTTGGGGTTGCAAAGTATGTGTTGATACTATTCCTTATTGGGTTTGGGTGGAATAGTAAAGGGTCGGGTTTGGTGAACAGTAACAGGTTTGGGTTGGTTACTATTGGGATGCATAGTGTTGGGTTGCACAGTGCTACACAGTAATGCCCCACCTATTTAGCTTCGATGGCCTGAGAACCAATCGGACCGGCTTTGCCAGCCTGCTTTGGCGGCCCACCAAGGGCATGTGCCCACTCATGTAAAGCGAGATGGAGCTCGCCTCCCATGGCGGTCGAGCAGAAAAATGGTGGCGATGATCATTTCACATGAAAGGGTCGACGCTAACACCGGTGGCGCCGGAGCATCTATGGAGCATGGGGGTTCCATTTTTGGGCTTAGGCATAGCTTGGGATGGCTTGGTGCGAGCTCACGGCGGCGATGGCGCACGGTCGAAACAGGGTAGTGGCGACGGCAGTCCTCGGCAGCGCAATGACCAAAATTGGCACACACATAAGCATCTAGGGGCTATTGGGAGCACGATGGTGGCGATGGCTTTGCTCAGGGGGGTTGGAGGAGGACTGGCGATGGTGATTGTAGGCGGCAGAGTAATGGCGAACAGTGGCGACAAGCTAAGGACAACAGGGTTGGGCATGAAGCTAGGGGATGCGTTCACGGGGTCAAGGCGAAGCTATGGCCAAGCTCAATTTTGAAAGAAAGAGAGGGATTTGGATGGTGGTTTACCAGCAAGGTGAAGGAAGCGTCGACCTCGGTGGTGCGGCGGGGCCGGAGATGAGGAAGTAGGTGGTCTCGGCATGAGATGGCGCGAAAGAAGGTCGAGGAGGCCGCGCTGCTTGGTCATAAAGCGAGGGAAGCGCCGGCCAGAACAGAGCGAGAATGCACGCTGATGTGTGGGCGATGGGTGTCAGCGGCTGCACTTAATTTCGCCGCAACGAGGGCTTCAGATTTTTGATCAACGTGCTCTCCATCCTCATCGTGGTCTAACACCGCAATGGATCCCATTGGTGTAGAGACGGTTTGTTTGTTCCCATGTCAAAGCGATTTAAGGAGATCCTTGGTGTATTTAGTTTGATGAACAAAAGTACCCGCTTTGATTGCTTGATCTGAAGCCTAGGAAGAATGTGAGTTCTCCCATCATGCTCATCTCAAATTCCTCGCTCATAGTATCTCAAAACTTGGAAACAAGAGCATGAGAAGAACCACCAAAGATGATATCATCCACATAGATCTGAACAAGTAAAAGATCATTGCCATGCTTGAGTGTAAACAAAGTTTTATCTACCTTTCCCATTTGAAAGTCATTTTAAGCAAATATGATTTAAGTCTTTCATACCATGCTCTTGGAGCTTGTTTTAAACCATACAAAGCTTTGGACAATTTGTAGACATGATCAGAAATTTAGGATTTTCAAAACCGGTGGTTGTCTTACATAGACTTCTTCCTCAATATAGCCATTAAGGAAGGCACTCTTAACATCCATTTGATACAACCCGAAACCCTTAGAAGCCGCAAAAAGCTAAAATGATTCTAATGGCTTCCAAACGGGCCACAGTGCAAAAGTTTCATCAAAATCAAGACCTTCCACCGGTATAACCTCGAGCTACAAGTCTAGCCTTATTTCAACAACAACACCATCCTCACTTTGTTTATTCTTAAAAATCCATTTGGTTCCAATGACATTATGACCATGAGGAGGTGATACTAAAGTCCGCACTTTATTACGCCAAAATTTTCTAATTCCTCATGCATGGCGTTAATCCAAGACTCATCGATAAAGCGTGACTTACATCTTGGGGTTCAAACGAAGAAACAAAAGCAAAGATGAGCATATGAGGCATCGGAGTTATACATTGCGAAGAACTCTCATTTAACTCACCAATCATTTGTTCAGAGGATGACGCTGCTGAATATGCAAAGGAGCTCGTGGAGTCGGTGGTGACATAGGTGTAGCAAGAGGTGGCCTCTACCTCATTGGAGGTAGGAGCAGAGCCACTAGTTGTAGACTCCATTGGTGTAGATACGCAGACATAGTGTGAATCGGGTTACCCTTTCATCGTCGCCGAGTCATAGAAGATGTCTTAAAAGCGTCATTTACTCAGATACTGCATTGTCGGGTCTAGTACCGTGACTAGCCTCATCAAAAGTAACCTCGCAGTCTCAACAATTTTGTTAGTTTCTAAGTTGAGTACACGATAACCTCGAGTGTGTTTGATATCCAAGAAAAATACCATCCGAGGATCTAGATTCGAATTTATCAAGATTTCCATGTTTAAGTATAAAACATCGACAACCAAACACCCTCAAATAAGAAATCTTAGGAGAATGACCAAAACGAAGTTCATAGGAAGTCTTATGCAATTTAGCTCTCAAAAATACTCTATTAGAAATATAACAAGCAAGAGAAATAGCTTCAAATTCAATACTTCCTAGGTGTAGCATGTTCATTTAACATCGTTCTAGCCATCTCAACCAAAGTTCTATTTTTACGCTCTACAACACCGCTCACAGGCACACGAGTGAAGAGAATTGATGATCTAAACCTTTTTCAAGACAAAAAGAAGCAAATAATGTGTTCTTGAATTCAGCCCATTGTCACTTCTAATTGCTCTAAGTGCTCTCGAGTTCAAATGGCAAGTCTAAGGACAAGCTCTCTAAAGTGACCAAAAACTTCGCCCTTAGTTGCCATGAAAAAGACCCAAGAGTATCTAGAGTAATCATCAACAATAACAAGAACATACCATTTACCTCCAAATTGATCAACTCTAGTAGGCCCTACAAAGGTCCATGTGCAACAACCCACTGTGCATCACCATAACAAGTGTGAATGGAGGATGTGATGCAGAAACCATCTTACCGTGATTTATTGTGGTGAACAAACAAAATCCATAGATCTATCAATTTTAAGATTGGGTAATCCTCAACAAGATTCATATTATCGATACGAGCAAGATGATCAAAACCAATATGACCTAATCTACGGTGCCAGTGAAATAAATCTTTAGAAACAGATGAAACAAGACACCTAAGATCAGAAGATGATGAAAAAGAAAAGTCACCCTTAAACAAACGACCAACTCGAATAATTTTGCACACTAGATCGCCGGATGAATCTAAAATGCAACAAGAATGCTTTTTAAAGCTTACCTCAAGATTATCATCTAACAACTGTGAAACGGAAAGCAAATTATAGCTCAACTTACTGACAAGGGCCACATCTTTTAAAATGAACTTGTCGTTGACGCCAAGACAAGACTTTTGCAAGAACTCGTCCTTGAGCATTGTCCCCAAAAGTGATCATTTCATCACCGGTGGCATGAGTGAGGGAGGAGAACCATCGTGAGTCTCCGGTCATATGGCGAGAGCAACCAGAGTCAATGAACCATATGTTCTCCTTCCGCTTGCGACGAGTCTACAAAGTATGAACAATTGCTCAGATCTTAGATCAAGTTAGTGAGTAAGGATTTAGGTACCCAAAGATCGAGATACACGACTTAAACAGAGCAACAAAACTAGAACAAGAAATATGTGTGCGTGAGAGATCGTAACGCCAAAAAGAGGACTATCTAGTCGCTTCCTTGAAATGCACGAGCAATCTTCGAACGAGAATTATTTGAATTATAACCTAAACCATCATGTGAACTAGATTTAAAATCATCATAAAAGTTCTCTAAAAACCTAGCTTTCGCATTAGTTCTAGGAACAACAAAAGAGGTTGCACGATTTTGTTTTAATGCATTCAATCTATCCTTTTCTCTTTCTTAACACGCCTAAAGCAAAATTCATGCATGTGCCCATCTCTACCTCAATAGGTGCAATTATATTTAACATAATTAGATTTCTTTTGAATAGATAAGGTAGCACCTAAAGTATTAGTAGAAGAACTTTGCACAAAACCAGCAGATTTAAACACAATTTGTTTTGGTTCAGATTTTACTTCAAATTTTCCAGGTTCAAGAAGCTTAACAACCTTAGGAGGATGATTTTTGGCATGCTCAATAAAATTAAATCCTAGACCTTGACTTTTAATACTCACTTTTGATTTGTCTAAGATCATGTTCAAATTTTTCTTGCCAAAAGAAAAATCTCTAAAGTGTCCTTAAGATACTCATTTTCTTTAGTTAAAGTAGAACAAGTTATGCAATTAATGATTCATTCACAGTTTTCTTAGAAGCACTAGATCGAGCCAATCTTTCTTTCTCAAAGAAACTCATTTAGTTGTCTAGTCAAAGCTTCTATTTGATTGCTAAGCTTAGGACAATTAGTGCAAGAGAGTGTCTCATGATAAAGCATCTGCTGAATAGATTCCCGAGATGAATTTAGTCTAGCTTCTAGCAATTTACAATTAGAGCAATCTTTAGATTGAGTATTTGAAATACTAGACTCTAAACTCAGAGAACTAGACTTGAGCTTTTCAATTTCATCATATGCAAGTTTTAACTTTTCATCACAAGAGTCATGTGCTAGTCTTAACTCATCAAATTTAGTATGTATTGACCTAGCAGTCTCAATTCGTAAAATAAAACTTGGCAAGACTCACAAGATTCATCATCGTGAATAAAAGCTTTAAGTCTATCAATTTTAATTTAAGTTCTCAACAACAAGATCATGTTTCTTTATTTTCTTTTTATACTTTTTGAGCTCATCTCACAACCTAAGCACAAAGACGAGATAAATCAGATAAGAGGGTTTTACCTCATCGGGATCATCAGAGAGATCATCATTGTTAAGCTCCTCCCGCCGCCATAAAACACATCCTGTGAAGTCCACCTCCTTTTCCTTCTTGTCGTTGTCCTCATCATCGCCCAGAATCAACATCACGCAAATCAATCTCATTTAGTGTTGAGAGTACCTTGTGGACTGCCCTACGATAGTTGTGCTTCTTGCTTGGATCAATCTTGAATTTAGAGCGACAAGTTGGTACTTTGTCATCTTTGACCTCCTTACTCCTCGCTTTGGGACAATTCATCTTTATGTGATTTAGCTCACCACATTCATAGCATCCGATAGGACCTCCTCTCCGCCTTTGTTCTCGATGTTGTTAATTGCCTTGGTCACTCTGTTGGAGATGAGTACAAGCTGCTCTTCTGGAATCTCCTCTAACTGTTCATCTGAGAAAGAAGACAAAGCAGACACAAGGCAAGAACTCGAAGAGATAGCTTGCATGGGGTTAGTCATAAGAGCTAAAGATGAAGATTTATCAATCTTAGATGGCACAGCTTCCATCTCATAGGTTTTCAATCTAGAATAAAGATCATCTATGGTTAAAGTGTCTAGATCGATGGTTTGATTGATAGTTGTGACAACCATCAACCACTCGTAATCTAAAGATCTCAATATCTTAGTAGCATTATCTTCATCGGTTGGAATAACACCAACACCACGCAAACTACTCAAGATCTTTTCAAAACGAGCAAACAGATCATCAATAGATTCACCTGTGTTTCATAGCAAAATCGTAATACTCTTTTGATAAAGATTTTACGCATTTTCTTAATTTTAGTAGTTCCTCATGATAATCACAAAGAGTCTTCCATATTAAGTGAGCAGAAGTAATATGAGCTACACGATCAAATTCTTTGTGAGAGATTCCTTGAAACAACAAGTTACGAGCTTGAGCATTTAAATCAACATCTGCTTTATTTAAATTAGTAACAATAGCAGGAACCACATAAGGACTAGAAACCTTATTCCATACATCACTACCTTGAGCCTCAATATATGCTTGCATACGACACTTCCAAAAAGCAAAATCAGTACCATCTAGTATGGGGGGACGATTCACATACCTCTCTGACGCCATAGCAACTTGGCTCTGATACCACTTGTAGGATCGTTAATAGCAATCAGATGGGGGGGGTGAATGATTGTAAAATATTTTTCTAGCACCCTTTGTCGCTTTTCCGAGCCGTCCACAGTGATAGTCCAAATAGAACTGGCTACAGTGCGTTTTCTGTAGCTCGGCTATGTTAACGCGATAGAATTTGCTGAATTGAATGCTGTGCCTGCAACAAGGAATACTCCAAAAAGCAAAACGGCTGTTGAAACTTGATGATGTTCCTAATGCTCACGTTCTAGATGACCCAATAGAAAATATTCTATCAATCAGATGTCACAGCTAAAGAACACATCAACCAAAAAGGCATATTGTAATGAAAGATTAATTCAACAGCAAAAAGCACATCACGTCAAAAGAAAAAGGACCACAAGCTACAAGTCTACCACTGCTAGCACTAGTGATTTGCACGTAGCACAAATAAAGCTGCCAGCCTATGCTCCTGTGCATGCGACAATTGACGGCAGGAGCCGCTGCCCTTCTTTTTTTTTCAGCAGCGCTGTCGTCCTGTGCTGCCACCGGCCCTGCTTTTTTCGTGTCTCTCCAACACCACGCACACCTCCCTTGCGCAGCCTGTATACGCATATATATATGCGCTAGCCTCTAAACATGTCCTCATCCGACACGGTTTCTTAATTCTAATCCAATCCTAACAAACAAGAATTTCCTAATTTGTCCCGGCTTTCCAATTTTGGACACTTCCAAAATTGTCACATGTCAAAGCCTCTGACCGATCTCCATGGCTCCAACACGATCATCCATCTTTGATCTCCACGCGCCCTAACTCGAGTCGCCGATCGCCTCCTTCAAAGATTCTCGACCCTCCGACCGCGACATCGCACCAAGCCATCTCCCGGCCACCGTGAGATAACGATCGCCTCCGAAAGTCACCCCGCACATGCAAAGACCAAAACAACATATTTTTCCCAAGACAAGTTCTTTCCAACTTGACCGACATTAGTCCACACATACTACACGCCCAATATTGTCAATTATTCATCAACTAAAATAAACTAGACCTTGCCACATGGTCTAACATTAACAAAAAATGATGAGATAGATACCCCATGTTCCGATATACAGAAAGCTTACCAGACTATAAGCACAGACAACAGACGCACAGTACCTACGTGGTTACATCATTAAAGGATAAAGCCACCAAAGTTATACCGCACTGAAATTACAAGTCATTGCCTGCATTGTGACCAACACACTGATTCTCTAGTGACCGAAACAAACACAACCCTATAAACTTAAAGCCTACGGATCTTGTGATTGCTCCTCGTCGAATCTTCCGATGCTTCAGAATCTGCAGAATCAAAAGAAAACATTGCTTGAGGACTTGTGATAAACTTAACTGAAAGCAAAACACGTAATAATTATACGAAAGCGATTTATGACTCTATGAAGTATAAACCATCCAAACATGCGGATGCGAGTTTCTTTCAACATGTGGTAGGTTTTTCAAAGGAACACATTTGGTTGGTATAGCAATCTTCATGAGTTCATGTGCTTAACAAGTGATAGAGCCAAATAACCCATGTGAACCCTGTATTTCGTGAGTGTGTCTCCTTGGGATTAACAAGTGCTAATGTTTTCAGAGGAAAAGCAAATGGTACTTATGTCAAATTTCTGTCCAAAGGAGGACATAGAGGAGAACACTGTAGTTTTTCAAACCAAGAGGAAAACTGAAACAACTCCATTTTTCAAACAGGATCACCCCAGCCGGAATCGTCAGATTTCAGCCAGGACTGAAATAGTATCAAACCTGCTCACGAGCATTTTAAAAACATCGATTTGCTTAAATTATGGCCTAATGGCTATTTTGCAACAGTTGAATGTGTATCTCAGACCCAAAACTTTAACTTACATTCAGAATAACAAAAGAGCTTCCACAGGAAAGCTTGAGTGCGGTCGCAACCCTAATATGTTCTCCAATGTGTCATTCATTCATTTGATACACATTCTGATGAAAATTAAGCAAGTTTGAATACTCAATGTACTCACCAAGCCATATGAGAAAGCTATTTAATTACTTGTCAGGATTTCAATTGATTGTTGATGGGTTACCATATTAGGTGTATGTGGATGCATTATTGCATTATTTGAGTAAACCACTTTGCCTTTAAAACAAAGAAACTATAATAATAATATCAAGGGTTCTCAACATATTAATGGAATCACCCATGAACACAACTTCATTAATCGAAGCACAACAGATTCAATACTATTGATTATACTCTACATATGTATATATATATGTATGTATACATATACATATATATGTATGTATGTATGTATGTCTAACGGATTTAGATGAATAGTAATGGGTTTGGGGTTGCAAAAGTAACAGTTGATACTATTCCTTATTGGGTTTGGGTGGAATAGTAAAGGGTCGGGTTTGGTGAACGAAGAATGAGTTTGGGTTGGTTACTATTGGGATGCATAGTGTTGGGTTGCATGCTACACAAGAATGCCCCACCTATTTAGCTTCGATGGCTCGAGAACTAATCGACCGGCTTTGCCAAATTGCTTATGCCCACCAAGGGCATGCGCCCACTCATGTAAGCGAGATGGAGCTCGCTCCCCATGGCATACGAAAGGAAAAATGGTGGCGATGATCATTTCACATGAAAGGGTCGACGCTAACACCGGTGGCGCCGGAGCATCTATGGAGCATGGGGTTCCATTTTGGGCTTAGGCATAGCTTGGGATGGCTTGGTGCGAGCTCACGGCGGCGATGGCGCACGTCAAACAGTAGTGGCGACAGCATCCCGGCAACAAGAATGACCAAAATTGGCACACACATAAGCATCTAGGGGCTATTGGGAGCACGATGGTGGCGATGGCTTTGCTCGGGGGTTGGAGGAGGATGGCGATGGTGACCAGAGGCGCAGAGTAATGGCGAACAAATGGCGACAAGCTAAGGACAACAGGTTGGGCATGAAGCTAGGGATGCGCTCACGGGGTCAAGGCGGCTATGGCCAAGCTCAATTTTGAAAGAAAGAGAGGATTTGATGGTGGTTTACCAAAGGCGAAGGAAGGCCGACCTTGGTGCGGGGCGGAGATGAGGAAGTAGGTGGTCTCGGCATGAGATGGCGCGAAAGAAGGTCGAGGTCGCTACCGCTTGGTCATAAAGCGAGGGAAGGCGCCAAGGCCAGAACAGAGCGAGAATGCACGCGATAAAGGGCAAGTGGCTTCAGCGGTCGCATTTAATTTCGGCCGCAACGAGGGCAAAGACTAGCGGCGGTGTTTAATGCCGCATGCGAGCGGCGAGATGAGCTGGCGCAGTCTTGGCATGGGCGATGAAGACAGCAGGCAGAGGCGATGTGGGCGCACGTGAACGGCGGTGTGACGCGGGGCAAAGGAGAAACAGGGAAGAAAACGGGTTGTGCGGAGTGCGCTTTCCAAGTGAGAACGAATTCCCAAAAGAGGAAAGTGACTTTTGACGAATTCTTTCCGGATTTGGCAAAAACTCTAAATTCAAACCAAACTCAAACAAGTTTTGAAATTTTGAAAATTTTGGGTCTTTTACAAAAACACTGTAATGAGCAGTAGTATTCTTTGCTTCATTTTCCACCATTTTTCTAAAAATAAACTTTTCAAATGACGAAATATAATGCATCAACACGCAAAGGGATAGGCACGAACACAAAAGCACCAAGAAAGCGAAGAAGGAAAAACGTGTGTTGAAGCCAGGGAAACAAATTTCGTCGGGAGCCGAAATAACCGAAATTTCGGTGGGTTTTCAAACTGGTTTGAATCAAATTTGAATTTAAAATTTAAAATAATTGCAAAAATTAATGCCTTGAGTGGGATTCGATCCCTGATGTCCAGGAAACAACAAGAGGGCCTTGCCACCAGGCTAGCTTCAATTTGATGTTATTTAACTAGTGTTTACGCCTTTTAACTCTTCAAATTCCATCCAAATTCAAACAAAACGAAAAATTTTAAACGAATTGAATTCCTTTCCGAGGGTAACGAAATTTTTCGCTGAAATTGTGAACCCTGGTTGAAGCTGGTCGTGTTCTTCTTACGTACTAGAAGAAAGAAAATAAAACAATGACTAAACAAAAAAAATGTACATGTAGCCCTGGTTGTCCCGCAAAATTCTTAAGACTACAAGCAGATCAATTCAAGAATAGAAAGAATCCACTGCACGATCAAGAATTGCCGAGCACATGCACGCTGCAATGCCTAGATACATACATGACACACTGGAGAGGGACGAAGAAGGCCAGCCGCCGTCAAGCGCCCCAGACCGTGATCCCCTGCATCATGCACTTGAACTCGCCGAAGTCGACGCGGCTGTCGCGGTCGCGGTCGACGTTGCAGATCATCTCCTGCACCGTCGCCAGGTTCCGCGCCTCCGGCAGGCCGAGCTTCTTGAGCACGGCCTGCAGCTCGGCCGCTGAGATGAACCCATCACCGTCCTCGTCGAACACCCGGAACGCCTCCTTCATGTCCCCTCCTCGTCCTCGCCCTTCTTCTCAGGCCCTCCTCGGCGATGGGGCCGAAGAGCGCGTCGCCGAGAGCACGGTGGAGGGACTCGAAGTGGTCGAAGCGGAGGCCCGCGGCGTCCGCGGGGATGTAGCCGCCGACGGCGGCCTCCAGGCCGGTGCGGTCGGCGCCGAGGCCGAGCGCGTCGAGCGCGGATGCCATCTCGTCGAGGGTGATCTCGCCATCGCCGTTGCGGTCGAAGAGGTCAAACACCCGGCGCAGGCGCAGGGCGTTGAGGCTGCCGTTCCGGAGGCGGAACGACGGCGAGGGCTTCTGGAAAACGACGGCTTCGAGGCAGCGGTGTCCATCGCGTGAATTCGCGGTGTTTTGCTCTTTTCTTTCGGGGTTTTAGACTTTGAGAGTGCGAGGAATATTTCTGGAGCGCGTAAAATGTAGGTGAGACTCGAGTTTTATAGAGGAGAACGTGACAGTGATTTCGGAGCGAATTTAAGCCTTTCTTGAAAAACACTTAAATTCGCTGTTGCCCTGTTAGTTGATAAGCTTTTACAACTAACAGCGCGTAAAAAGTTTTTTCTGGCCGGGAAGATATCTCTATCCATCGAAACAAAATGAGAAAATGACGTTATTAACATAGCTTGAGAGGCTATTTGCCCTGTTAATTGTTGTAAATATGTGCAGTATTTTAATTTCAGAATTTATTATAAGGCAAAGATCACAAATAACTAGAGTTGCATAAAGCAATGCTAACAAAGAGACAACTTATTGTACTTCTAGCCATACGCAATAATACGATTATAACAGAGTAGTTTGATCGCACAACCAACTTACAACCGAGTTTTGACGAAGAATGAAAGAAGCACAAATTCGATGCATTGCGAACGAGATGAAGCAAAGAAACGTAGTGCGGTACTTTCCGTGACAATTGTTCGAAAAATATTCGCCGCCTCCTTCCGTGCACGGCGAGGAGAAGGAATGACTTAGTTCGACAAACAGGCACAACAAAGACAAGAGAACAGAGAGGAAGTAGAAGAATGAGAGAAAATGATTGGTCTCAGGCCTGGACGTCCCTAGATACTTTTTTAAGGTTGAGACAATTACTCTCTAGTAACTGCCTAATAAGCATATAATGAACCACTGGTAACTACTAATTCAAAACCAATTAATAGTAATTAAGAAGTGTTTATCAACTCCTACCTACACCTCGGTCTAAGGCTCCGACCAAGTGTTTTTTCACCACACCGGTCTAAAGCTCGATCGTTGTTTTTCAACCACACGGTCTATAGCTCCGACTAGTGTACTAGTGTATTTCGACAACATTGGTCTATAACTTCGACCATCAGATTAATGCACCACATTGGTCTTTAGTTTCGACCACTGGTCTTCCGACCAATAAATAGTGTGTGTGTGTGTGTGTGTGTGTGAGAGAGAGAGAGAGAGAGAGAGAGAGACGGTTAGCAAAAGAAAGTTGACGAGTATTGTTAACTAGTCAATTATCCGGTATACCTTTATTTATAAAATAACCTAGATCCTTTATCGGCTCGAAAGTTAGTTCATCGACCCAAGATTAATCAAGCAACAAAAAGTGGGTCCGAGAGTTTTTCTTAAAACACCTCGATTCTCTTTTTGGACGCCCTATTGACCTCCTCTCAGAGGTCTTCGCACCACTCCAGACCTCGCCCGCAGAAGAGGTCTTCAAAGGCGGTTGCTTACGTGTGGTTAATAATAACCCACGTGGATAGAGGGTATTAGTCGTTACATCTGGAGATATAACAATCGTCATGAAGGGACGCAATAATTGGCGTAAAGGGACACGACTATTGGCGTGAAGAGGCACCACTACAAGCAACTGCCGACGTTTGTAGAACTATAAAAACCCGACCTGTGACTTTGTAATCATCCGATATCTTGTACACTGACCATAATCCACGTTTATTCACAACCTTTCTCTCTGTAATTAGAGCATACCTTTTGCAATATACATAATCATTTGAGTCCTTAGGCGAATAGACAGTAATCTCCATTTTTCTTTATATACTTCTGTTTGTCCGTTCTATAACGAGAGTCCAAGACGCCGACAATGGGCGCCGACCATGGGGATCACCGCCATTATTTTCGCTAACCCGCCTGTGATGCATCCGGTGCCTCGCACATGAATCAAAGCTTACCAGAGTGGAGAGAAGAAAGCATTCTCGACGCCTCCGACTACAATGAGCACATGGAAGAAGGTTTCGCTCTCATCTTCGCAATACCAACTGCCTCGAGACCGTATCGAAGAACCGCCACCCGCCGAGGTCGCACCTGTTGGCTCTACGCCGACCATGCCTTCGTCCATAAGTGTTACCATAGACAAATACTATCCCGATCCTATCTCCCTTAGAGCAGAAGATTCGAAAAGTGTTTGGAGCCCAACGCGTTATGATCATCTCACTAGCAGCCTCCACGTTGAGGGCCTAGAGAGAATATTTGTTGAGAATTTTCTCTCCACCCATAATACACCTCATTCTCCTCTTCAGAGGACGACAAAGATGTTCACCCCTTCTCGCCTGCTCCAGATCTCACAAGTCGCCGCCCTTGGTGACAATCAATCAATGCTTGGCCATTTAACCCGAGACATCAGACATCGCTAGGAACGAGAAGAGCGGAACGCCTACAACAAGAGGAGTAGGCCCGACAAGCCGAGATACGCGCCGCCACACAAGCGCACATCTCGTGGGTTCGCAACCACGACAACCAAGATGCCTTGGTTCCTCAGCGAGGGTGCCACAACAGGTGATCCGCACGCCACCACCACAGACAACGATGGTAAGGGATCTTAACGTCTTGCCAACCCCCATGCAGGAGGATTCACGTGCGGATCACATTCGCTATCCAGCGAGCGCTATTTCACGCCCTCCGGAAGGACTAACTCCAGAGCAGGGAGTGTAAGTAATGTGTGCCATCGCATAAGAGCTACAAGATGCAGCGGAGAATATCTGCACCCGATCTCATACTATGCTTTCCCAGATGGACTCTCATTTAGAAGGGTACTCACTTGGACGATGAAGGCAAGGCCAAAGTGACGGTGCTCCTGACCGTCACATCCAAGGCCAAGATGAGTACAACACCCATTTTTCGGGACGTGGTAAACGCCTGATCTCTTTTGCCGATCGTAATAATCGCCCATATGTCACCTTACGAGGTTGTAAAGCCTTCTCCCGGACTAAGAGATGTTACCCGCCGAGAAGTTCAAACCAGAAGTATGGAAAATTTTGACAGACACGTAACCCGCCGTAGTTTCTCCAAGTTCACACTACCGCCATTCAAAGCCGCCGGAGGCGATGATAAGGTAATGGCTAATTATTTGCGCACAGTTCTAAAGGGTTTCGCTAGGACATAGTTGTTCAACCAATTTAAGGGGTCCAAATATAACCGGGAGATGCTTTGTAATGCATCGCAAAATAACTTCAAAAGTTGTTATGCAAAACCGGGAAGGAGGATGATTTGCATCGATTTCGCCAAACCCCGATTTAAAATTTACGCCGCTTTATAAAGCGCTTCATAGAAGTCCGTAACACTATACCAAATGTTTTCGATGACTCGTGATTCGAGCTTTTAAACAGTAGTAAGATATCGGAGGTTCGCTGTAAGACCTCAATATCAACCCGCCTAGAACCGTGTCGAGCTCTTTTCACATGGTCGACGCAGACTGATGCCAACGAGGCAATGGAGGGAATCAGATGGTGGACAAGGGGATCACCTCTCGTACCGCCTCGTGGATATCAAAGAGAAGAAATCCAAGAGGTCCAAGGTTCTACGAGGAGCAAGGGAAACCTAAGAAGAAGGAGAAGGAGGTCCAAGAACCCACCAGTGGAGGTCGCTATTGACAAATGCACCACCCCATGACAAAAAGTAAAGGTCATTGAGCAAAATAAGTCGAGGAGGTCATTTGAACGATCAGACTACTCGCATGTCGCAAACGCGGCCCAGAGTAATGAGCGTTGGTGCCAATTACACAAGTTTCCTAGTTACGACCGCGAACCGCCTTTAACTTGGCAGATGCAGATGGAGGAGTATTACGACGGGAAAGGCCCAATGTCTGTCCCGCTAGAGGACAACGGACCACCAGTGGTCCAAATCAATGACAAAGACACGGAGATGCCATTTCAGAAGACGGATCACCAAGTAAATGTCATCTACGGGGGCTCCGCCGCTTACACCTCCAAGCGCAGCATAAGGCAGCATGGAGAGGCGCCAAGAATGTTCAGATTCCACCGGCCGCCTAGAATACTCAAGTGGTCGAGACCTCCTCGACCTTTTGATACGGGTGGCCCGATCTTCTCGAGTAGAACCGTAGATAAATAGCGCTTGATGACTAATAAAGCTCACCAGACACCACGCGCCAAAGGTACCGGACTTGCGGCTCTATGGATATTCGCCAACACGCGACCGGATGATCGCCTAGACCACGAGCGAAGATCGCCAAGCCCTCAATTCCAAATGAAAAGCAAAGTTGACCTTAAAATGCGTAATCTAACAATTGATCGCCTAATTCTCCTCAAGTCCTCGTGATGAACTCGGGTTTAGAAAGAACAAGCAATAGCTATGTTTCAATTTTATACATAAACCGGTCCGAGTTATAATGGGGTCTACCTCAATATATAGTCTCGCTAAGAGCTATTCAAGACTAATTTTTCATGTGGTACTATTCCTACCACAAGATCGCTCACGCCAAGACCCGAAGCTGTTACTATAGCTCGCCCACATCAGAAGCGCGGCCCATTACTGCTCACGGTCACTGTTCATAGGTCGTTACATTATTCACGTCCGATTGCCGCTCGTGCCGTGGACTTGGGCTTTTCCGTTCCTCCATATGGACTTTGTGCTTGATCGCTTAGGCCTTGATCCTCGCTGGTCAGATGGACATTGGCTCTCTCCTCTTGGTCGAATGGGCTACGTGCCGCTTTGATCTCCTCATTTGATCGCTTTTTGGATGACGGCCGACATCCTGATCGCCATTCATCGTTGAATCTTCAAACCGAGCACAAGCAAAACACTATTTTTAGGTAGTATAAAATGCTCATTAAAATGAATGACATGTTCATTAAGGAGCAAGTTCAATTGAAGTTTGTAGTTTTTGTCACATGCTCTTGTTATTGATCCTATCGACAACTCGAGGCATATATCATAAGTGAGGTGGAGGAGAAGAAGGTGTCGAGGGATGCCCTCATCATCATCCCCTTCTGAAAAGGCGCCGCCCTCGACGCTAGATCATCAAAGATCAAGAACGGCGATAAATCAACAACGTTGAATGTCGAGCTCACGCCATAGTCATCTCCTCGAAGCTCGATTTTGTAAGCATTATCATTAATCCGCCAAGCACGCTGAAAGGTCCATCTCCTTGTAGCAAAGAATTTCAATTTGCTTCGATCCGAAAGTATAGTCGAGTTGGCAAGATCGCCCCTAATCAAATCAATGTGATGCTTTAGCCCGCGGATTGGTGGCAAACCACGCCAATTCCTCCTAACGATGTTGCTAATTTCGCAAAATATGAGAGACACAACTAGGAAGAGACGCTAAGTCGTCACCGAAAACAATGCATCTTCGCATACAAAGTACAAAGTGCACCAAATTGGGATTCTCACAAAAGCTTCTTCTCTCGATTTGGTGGCTAACATTACTAAACTTTTCTCTCCTCACTTTTCTTTTGACCGCCAATTTTGGCTTGTGGCTCTCACTCACCGAAGGTGGAATCACTTTGTTTGGTGTACTCTCAACTTTCTTCTTAGCAACATCAACTATCTCTCGCCGGTAAGCGGATATAAAATCATATCTGTGCCGCCCACTTAAACTTGTAGCGCTTATATGCCCATCATGATAAACATGTCGATCAAATTGCCATGGGCACCCCAATAGCAAATGACAAACTGACATGGGCACCACATCGCAAACAATGGTATCCTCATACTTGCCAATCTTAAAGTGCACCTTCACCATATGACTGACTTGCACCTCGCCCACATCGCTTCAACCATCGCACATGATAAGGATGAGGATGCTAAGTATTTTAAGTCCAATTTTGTGCACATCTCCTTGCTGGCCGATTATGACAACTTTCTCCATCAATTATGACTTTGCACACTTTATCACCAATTGTCGCCCATGCTTGAAACAAATTGCAACGCTAGCGGTAGATTGACTGCGGACACGCTAAGTACACGAGGTGTGCACACTAGCATATGTTCTCCATCCGCCACTCGCCCATACCCATTCTCTCATCCTTTGTGGGATCTTCGCAAAAATCAAAGAAATGGAGTAGTATCATCCTCATCACTAGTCAAATATACCCATCATCAAGAAGTATCATAACTTTATTATTTGGGCAATCTTTTCAAAATGACCAACTCCCTTGCACTTGTAGCATGTCACATCACGTGAACGGCTCAGAGAACCCATCGAGGATGCCATGCTAGTAGCGCGCCGGTGGCGCGTAATATCTCGCTTTCCTCTCAGGCTGAATCACAAGACCGTCAATTGCCCCTGATGGAGCAGCTTGATCGGGTCTGTCCTGCGGTCAGACGGAGGTGTTGTGCTCAATGAATAATGTTGTCGTAGCATATTTAGCATCTTCAATTACCTACTTTCAAATTTCATGTGCTCGATGCATCAACTCAACCATGTTGTTGTATTGATGATGATTAACGATCCGCCAATAGCATAATTCATCCCAAAGAAGAAAACGAGCCATGGCTTGTTCTCGCCTCGCACATCAAGATGTATGATAATCGCTTCCATCTCTTTATAATACTCATCAACCGATTTCAACCCTTGTCGCAACACAATCAGCTTCTCATGTAGCGAAGCGCTTGTAATGTGTAGGTACAAAGTGCGCTACAAGACTGCCGCTTCACCTGCCCCATGTAACAACACGTGGTTCGTGGTCGCCCATACATCTGGTTGCACATAAGCGCCCCACCATGTAGCAAAGATATCCGCTTTAAAGCAAAGAATTCAAGAAGATCCAACTTGCGCCGATCGTAATAGTGGTTCATACGAAGAGCTTATCAACTTTCACTCCCCATGCAAGATAAACTCTACCTCTCAGAGTACCCTCAAAGGACTAAGATCATAAACTTGGGCTTTGTAACCAGATCTTCGGCGTTCCTCATCACGCCGACGATTTGCGGTGCATACCGATTATGTTGACGGCGCCGACAAATAGTCGTTTAACACGACTCGCTGTCATTATCGCTATTGTGGCGGCTGCCACGGCCTCCTCCATGGGCACCATAGTAGGCACCCCCAAAGGCATCATCATGCGCGCCCATAGGCGCCATTGTGATGCCATCGCGGGTCTTCCGTGTGCACCGCCTCTCTTGCGCTAATGCCACGCCGCCGCCCATGTGCGGGGACGCGCGCAACCTCAAGAATAACACAAGATCACAGAAGCACCTCGTACACACACGCCGTTTTAAATTGTCGCTATGTGGTTCATCCGCATACGCTGCAATTAGCGGCAATTTTCCACATCTCGCTCAAGCAGCGGCTCAGACAGAGGTGAACACTCCTCGCGATCGCCACGGTACCCAAATGCATCAAGCGTGGGATTGGAAATAGCATCGAGCAAGACTTTGTGGTTGTCATCAACTATCACATGCATAACTTTTGGAAATCGACCCTAGACCGCCCAAGTTGTTTTGACACGCCAAGGTCATCACAAGACCGTCGACCTCAAATTTTAACTCGCCTCAAGCGCGGCACGGTGTATGGTAGTGCATCTTTAGATCGGATCAAGAAGCTTACCGCCCAAATCCTTGTCCCGCCACTTCCCGACATGGTTACAGAGCAAAAATACCAAGAGACAATATATGTGGAAAATAAGTGGAAATTTCAACCACTGCTTTTGAAACAAAGCAAGTTGCACCATTCAAGTAAATTAAGAGTAGCAAAACTTACGCCGCTGTAAACGAATCCACCAACCCAGACAAAGTAGCGTAATACCAAGAACGATGTACCAATACTTGACACGGATGTTTTAGGTGGAACTAGTGAGGAATCCTAACAATTCGTAATTTAAAGATTGTCTAGCTAGGTAGTAATCTAAACGAGAGTCACAAAGGCTCAATTGCCGATCCAGATATATAAGTGAAGAGTAGACAAAGAACACACGCACAAAGATATTGGGACTATTGCAAACAAAGGAATGAGCGATAACAAGAAAAATTTTATATCGATGCTAACGTCAGATGCAACAGCTTCAAGGAGAGACGCTAGCTAGTGCTCAAAACTTGATATGGGGGTACAAGATTGCTCAAATTATGGTACGCGAACAACAAGACGATACAAAAATATACCAATGCTCCAACAAAAGAAAGCAACATCAGAGCTGCTTTTTTTTTCTCTTTTTTTTTTTTTTCTCACGGCGAAGCTCAAGTGCACAACTCACTGTTCGGATGAACAACAAGAATCGCGAATAAGGCGCCATAATGTGAACAAGGCACACACGCAAAAACTCAAGGCCCAAAAAATTTCCTAGAGCAAATTCTCGAGCACAACAACGAAGCTAGTCTCAATAGGTATGAAAGATATCGCAAAGATGTGGGGCTCGCTAACCAACAATTATCATGCAATCGAGTTGATATATGTGAAGAAAAATTACACGAATAAGGGAAAACAAAAGAGACGCAAACGAACACCCACTCAAAGAACTAAACACAATGAACGAGTGGATTAAGACCTAACAAAACGCACTAAAAAATACTGAATTAAACTACTACGAAAAGACGATATATATTTTTTGTGTGGCTTTTTTTGTGTATAGGATAGAAAAATAAACTACTAAATTACGTAAAGAGAGATTCTACCGAGTGTCCTCGAATCGATACCACGATGATACGGGTGGCCCGATCTTCTCGAGTAGAACCGTGAGATAAATAGTGCTTGATGACAAATAACGCCACCAGACACCACGCGCCAAAAGCACGGACTTGCGTACTCTATGGATATTCGCCAACACGCATCGGATGATCGCCGCTAGACCACGAGCGAGATCGCCAAGCCTCAATTCCCAAATGAAAAGCAAACTTGACCTTAAAAATGCAGAATCTAACAATTGATCGCCTAATTCTCTTAGAAGTCCTCGTGATGAACTCGGTTTAGAAAGAACAAGCAATAGCTATGTTTCAATTCTTATGCATAAACCGGTCCGAAGTTATAATGGGGTCTACCCTCAATATATAGTCTCGCCAAAAGCTATTCAAGATTAATTTCCCATGTGGTACTATTCCTACCACAAGACTGCTCACGCAGCAATCAGAAGCGCAGCCCATTACTGTTCACGGTCACTATTCATAGGTTGGTTATCGCTCACGCCCGATTGGCTCGTCAGGCCGCTGACTTGGGCTTCCTTCCGTTCCTCCATATGGGCTTTGTGCTTGACGCTGGGCCTTGATCCTCGCTGGTGTGATAGACATTAGCCTCTCCTCTTTGGCCGATGGGCCATGTGTCACGCTTTGACCTCCTCATTTGATTGCCTTTGGATGACGGCCGACATCCTTGATCGCCGCCCATCGCTGAATCTTCAAAATCGAGCACAAGCAAAACACTGCTTTTAGGTAGTATAAAATACTCATTAAAATGAATGACATGTTCATTATGAGCAAGTTCACCTGAAGTTTGTAGTTTCTTGTCACATGCTCTTGTTATTGGTCCCTGCGACAACTCGAGGCATATATCATAAGCGAGAGGTGGAGGAGAAGAAGGTGTCGAGGGATGCCCTCATCACCTTTACTAAGGAGGACGCTCTAAAGGTTATGTCTACTTTCGAAGTTACATTTAGTAGTTTCCCCTACAATAAGTAATTGTAGAGTAGGGAGAATATTGGTAGATAGCAGATGTTCTTTAGATCTGTTATTTATTAATACTTTAGATGAGATGCAAATTCCTTGTTTTAAGATTAAACCAATGACAAACCCCTTTTATGGGATAGTGCTAGGTATGTCTGTTACACCTATAGGGCAAGTAGTATTACTAGTAACATTCAGTACTACTACCAACTTTCGAACCGAATTAATTACTTTTGAAGTGGTTGATTTTGAATATGCTTATAATGCAATTTTGAGTAGACCAGCTCTAACAAAATTCATGACAGCTACACATCATGCCTATCAGAAGATCAAGATCCCTAGGCCAAAAGACGTAATTGTGGTCCAAGGTGACCAGTCGTCAAGGCTTTCATGTGATCGTAAGTCGCTAGAACTTGTTTCACCGCCACTCTAAAAGTTCTTAATTTAGATGATAAACAGGAAGGTCAAAAAATCAAGGTTACTCCTTAGCCCAATGAGGAGGTAAAGATAGTACCACTTAGCCCCGATGACCAATATAAGACGGTCCGGATTAGCACGAGATTAAGCAAGAAATAGGAAGATGAGCTCCTCATCTTCCTTCGGGTTAACTTGGATGTCTTTGTGTGGAAGCCATCTAACATGCCCAGAATCCTAAGGGAGGTGATTGAGCACAGGCTAGCTATTTAGCCTGAGAAAAAACCACCAAGCAAAGATCGAGACGCTTCAGACCGATCGTCAAGAGGTCATCAGATCAGAGCTCGATAAGCTCCTTGAAGTCGCTTCATTCGTGAGGTAGATCACCCCGAGTGGCTCACAACCAAATTCTGCTCAATAAATCCAACGGTAAGTGGCGATAAAGGCCGATTTCACCGCTTTAAATATCGCTTGCCTCAAAGGATGACTTCCTTTGCCTCGCATTGATCGCTTAGTTGATTCTATCATGGGTTGCTAACTAATGAGTTTTCTTGATGCTTATTCTCGATACCATCGATCGTAGAAGATCGCTTTTATCACACTCTTCTGTTCATCGCTATGTTAATATGTCGTTCAGTTAAAAAACGCTAGATCCATGTATCGCCGCTTGATGCGTAAAACCTTCAAGTAGCTAGTCATGCGAATCTAGAAGCTTATGTAGATGATCTCATTGTAAAAAGTAGTACTAGATATGACCATTTGAAGGATCTCATAGAGACCTTTGAAAATGTAAACAAGCACGGAATAAAACTTAATCCCGAAAAGTGTACGTTCGAGGTTAATTCTGGCAAATTGCTTGATTTCCTTGTTTGTTCTCGTGGGATTGAAGTTAATCCAGAGAAAATTCGTGCCATTGAACAACTACGACCACCTTCAACTGTGAAGGAGGTCCAAGCCTTAACTGGTCGGATGACGGCTCTTAATCGTTTCATTTCTCGATCCAAAAAACGTGGTTTACCTTTTTTTTCAAGGTAATCCGCAAGAGTAACAAAAAGTTCCAATGGTCCCAAGAAGTTGACAAAGCCTTTAAAGGCTTAAAAGCTTATCTTTCGAATCCTCCAATATTGGTCTCTTCCTTAGAAGGTGAACCGTTGTTGGTCTACTTGGCAGCAACACCAAATGTGGTCAGTGCAGTACTCGTTGCAGAAAGAGAAGGGTCTCAACGACCCATTTACTATGTAAGTGAGGTCCTACATGGACCAAAGGAGAGATACCCCGAGGTTCAAAAGCTAATTTACGCTCTTCTGATGAGTTCTATAAAACTAAGACATTATTTTTGGTCTCATAATATTACAGTTCCTTCATCTTTTCCTCTTGGAAATATCCTTCATAACCAAGAAGTAACGGGTTGAATAGCCAAATGGGCAGTAGAACTTGGAGAATTTGATTTTCATTTCACTATTTGAACAACAATAAAAAGCCAAGTTTTGATTGATTTTTTGGCTGAATGGACTAACATTGAGGATCAACCTCAAGTCAACCCGTAACCGACAACCATTGACATCAGATTTTGATGGTTCCTGTGAACTTAAAGGTTCGGGCCGATTTTGTTGATAACACCACATGGAGATCAACTTCAAGATGTCCTACGCTTTTATTCCCGCCACCAACAATGTGGTAGAGTATGAAGGGCTTCTAACTAGGCTTTGAGCAACTAAATCCCTCGGAATCCGTCGGCTTTTAGCGAAGGGAGATTCCCAATTAGTCGTAAACCAGGTAGCAAAGGAATATCAATGTTTTGACGAGACAATGGCTTGATACCTGGGTGAAGTGAGGAATTTTAAAAAATACTTCAGAAATTTTGAAGTCCAACATATACCACGAAAGGACAACTCTATAACGGACTCGCTTATCAAACTGGTTCTCACGAACACTGCTCCAACAAGTGTTTTTCTCTAATCACCGACAAAGCCTTCAATAGAAATGTGTTCGACCACCTTAGAGGTCGGAGTCATTGAGCAAGATACGGAGTAGGTACAAACATTGACCACTTATCTTGTAATAGGGACATTGCCTAATGATCCTTAGCAAAAGGATAGGTTAATTCGAAGGGCACACATGTACAAACCGGTCGTAATGATCATTGTATAGGAAGGAGCACATATTGTTCTTATGCTATGCCTCCTAAGACTTCGGATAAAATTACTAAAAGAGATCCATGGGGCTAAAGCGAGCACATGCATCCTATAGGACCCTAGATGGCAAAGCTTTTAGGCAAGGATATTATCGCCCATTGCTCTACAAGATGCCATGCACCTTGTTAAGACGCAGAGCAATGTCAATTCCATGCTCGACAAGTGCACCAACCATATTACCAATTATAGACCATTCCTTTGTCATGAACTTTTTCGACTTGGAGTATAGATATAGTTGGACCACTACCGCAAGAACCTAATGGGTATAAGTTCTTCTTTGTGGCTATTGATGCATTCACTAAGTGGATAGAACCCCGAGCTACTATTCAGATAACTACCAAGCAAACCAATAAATTCTTCATACTAAACGTTGTCACAAGATTTGGAGTACCTAGTCATCTTATCACAGACAATGGGAGCCAATTTGTTAGTAACATATTCCAAGATTATTGTGGTGAAATTAGCACCAATATCTACTCTGCTTCAGTAGCACATCCACAAAGCAATGGAGCAGTAGAAAGGGCCAATGGTCAGATTATACAAGGCATGAAAAAAAGAGAATTTTTAATCTCCTGAAGGCGTGCTTGAAGACTTGGATGGAGGAGCTCTTTTCTGTCCTATGGGCATTACACACTACTACTAGTAGGGCAACTGGCAAAACACCATTCGCACTACTCTACAGTGTAGAAGCAGTGCTACCTAATGAGGTTAAGTTAGGTTCAACGCATACAGACCTCCACGATGAAGTAAATCAAGGAGAATTGCGCGAAGATGATATCAATCTGCTGGAAGAAAGACATGATCGAGCACTATTAAAATCGACTACTTATCTGCAAGGGTTGAGATGCTACTATAATCTAATAGTTCATTCAAGAACACTTCACACGGTGACTTGGTCCCGAGGCTAATTCAGAACTGTGCCAACTTGAACAAGTTGTCCTCTAAATGGAAGGGTCCATATATCGTAGTTTCGCCATTACTAGACCAGCTCAGTTAGATTAGCCATGGAGGATGATCGTGTTCTATCTAACACGTGGAACATTGAATATCTTCGAAGATTCTATGTATAAGTATCTTTTAATATACAATTAGACCATATTTTACTACAAATATATTTTTGCCATCTTTTTAATTTTTTCATATCATTTCGTATACATGATCACTATCTTTCTTGCTATCAAGTGCCTACGATTGATCAAATCCGCTAAATGGGTCATAATATCTTTACTTTAAAATGGCCATGGTGTACATTTGGAGAGTGACAACTATTTGGGACATCTTCTATAAGCCAATTCTCATTGCATAAGAGCTTGATAGATTGACTTCATCTTCCTGAATACATACTGGTCCGGATCATTGACTTTGTAAAGTTATACTGGTCCTAAAGCATTTGTTTGTTCGAAACACTTTCTTCCCATTATCGACAAAGTGTCCGTGGGAGGCTACACATAACAAGATAGATAAGAAATTTAAACTTGCAAAAGAAATTCAACTTCCAACAAATAGTTACAATCATCATGCATCAAATGTTTTCATCATTCTACATATTAAAAATATTGCATTATCATTGTCAAACGCTTGAGCCAGAGCACTTGGAGGAGTGGGCAGGAGCACTAGCTTCAATACTTTTGATGATCTCCACCACCACCGGTATGATCTTGGCCTAACCTCGCACACCGCTTTTTGTTTTGAATTTGGGCGCAGGAACAAGCTTCGAGATCAACGAGTCTCCGTGAAGAAGATCAATCTTCATCAAAACCCGATTTAAAGCTTAACCCATTGCTCTCATTAAGGATTGATACATAGTATTCTTCATTGCATGTATGTGTTTTTGAATGTATGCAATTTGAGTATAGATATCATTCCTAAGGTCATCCAAGGTTATTTTGGTTGCGATAGAGTTACCGAAGCCTTCTGTGTGCTCGCAATTTCTCATAGAGAAGCCGAGATTTGAGAAAAGTTATTTATCAGAATCAGAGTGATTTCCTTGCCGACCTTCATCAAATGTCTCCACATTCTTCTCAAGATCAAGCACGATAGTGCGACATCGTGTTTCCACTTCTTTAAGTCTTAAATCTAAAGATCTTTACTAGAAGAGGTCTTCTGAAGATCCTCTTTTGCCTTTTCTAGTTCTAAATAAGAACAAAAAAAGAAAATAGAATTCATGCATTGCAAATAGTGACAAGGTTAAATGCTGTGAGAAAATAAAAGAGATTTTTTACCTTTTTTATCCAAGATAAGTACCTTGTTTTGCTCAAAAAGATTGTTGTTTTCCTGATTGATTCCTCAGATTTCTTGCGCTTTTTCATGCCTTTGAGTCAAGGAGCGGATCTTTGGCTTTTTCTCGCCATGACCACCGTGATTCCTTTCAAATCCTTTTTCCGCCTCAGACAATTTTAGTCTAAGGGTGTGAAGTGCAGCTTCAGCATCTTCTTTTCGGCTTTCACCAGCAAGCACTCCCTATAGTATAAACAAAAGCATAAGTTACTTGTTTAGTTATAATTTTACAATTGAATAATAACTTTTACACACTTACTTCTCTTTCTCCTCTGCAAAAGCTTTAATCTCCCCTATCATGTCAATGTTAACTTTCCAGCATGTTTTGACATACGTCATTGAGTCCTGGAGGTCTTTCTTTTCGCTTTGGGGAGAACTAGTAAGGGAACTTCATCTTCGGATTGATCTAATTCAACTAGACAGAAGCCCTTTCGTAGGATCGGCCTCGATATCTTGTGAATCGTAAGATATTCTACGAGATGTAATCAGATCGGTATATTTAAAAATGAAATTACCAAACTAAAACGCTACCAAGATATGGTCATCTTCGCCTTGAGTTTCGATGGCCTCATGGACCACCTCCTATGATCTTGTGGTCTCACGATTCATTCCTCGTTGTAACGGATTCACTGATCACTTCCTCCATTTGATCTTTTTCGGAGGTCCTCTCTGCTTGGACCTCCATGTCTTGACATTTCCTCGATGTCCCGGACAGCTTGTTACCAGAATATCCCGACCACCTCCTCAAGGGTCCTAGGAGCTATCTCGCTATGTAATCTCCTCCGCAGGGGTCGCTTCCATTGGTACAGTTGATGGTGAAGTTTGTTCTTGTGCTACCAACTGTCCCCTTTTCGGATCTGATGGTAAGGAAATGCTAAAAAGAGAAAAAATGGTTATTACAAGCCAAAATCATGAGGTTGTTATCGAAGAACTTACTCGATCTCAAATCCGCTCTCGTTGAAGAGCGTCATGAAGTCCTCATTCAAAGTGAAAGTAGGTTGTCTCGCTTGCTCGACAAAGTGGGAACCAAGGCCATAGAGGTCCAGAACCTTAGAACTCATCAAGAGGAACCTCTCTAATGATCCTTCACCTTGGATCACCCTAGCCACAAAAGTTGATATAGAGGATATTGGTCGGGGTTAGAGACATATCGAGACTTTGGTTCTCAATACCTCATGTAGAAGGTCTCGAAGAGTTGGGACCGAGTCTGAGTCGGAGTCAAAGCAAGACGCTTTGGTGGAACTAAGACCAAGCCGAGCGGTTTCGCTTTCCTTGGTGCAACAGAGGTCTCAAGGTAATCCTTACACTCTTTGTCGGAGAAGGGAAGAGCTTGCAAATGACATCTCGAGATGGGACATTTTTTCGATATCATCTATTCAGAGACACACAAATCAGATATGAGTAAATTTACTTTTATGTCTAGCTATTCCTACTTAATACTTACTACCGCATGTAACTCTCCTAAGTGATTGGGCCCAATCAAGCTTGGGGGCTATGCTTCTAAATCAATTCCTGCCTTTCCTAGATCCGATCCTTCAATGTAACTAGAGACCTAGCTAGGACCTCATCATCCGGAAGAGCTACAATGTGATGAAAGATTATTTTACTTCAACTACGTAAATTCAGCTTTTAAGCAAAGAGGCAATCAGGTTATTACCATCTTCTCGATGTCAAGATCGCAAGATAGTCCTTCTCTTTTGGAGGGGGAAGATCTTGTTCTTGAGCAAGTTATGGACGATCTTTCGTCCACCAGATCTATCCCCACCAAGTCATTGATCAATAGGACCACACTCTTCTCATCGCTGTCGAGCTTGATCTCCTTGTCACGACCGGTTTTTCACTAACCATTCTCGTGGTGCATTATGACTAAAGGTGATTCTACTCTCTAAATAGCGTATCAAAACCATTCTCTCGCTCCATGTTGAGCTAGCATCCCTAGTAGCAAGAAAGGGAAAACCTCTTGGTGGTATCTTGGAGCTTGAAGTAAAGGAGCCCAAGGCACTAGCAACCTTTTTGTTGCGAATAATTTAGTAGTAAAACCTAAATAGACGCAAACTAGGGGCTATTCCCAAAAAATACCTCAAACATATGGGCAAAAATACTAAGTACCAGGATTGAATTCGATACAAGGTGAACTAGCTCTATTCCATAATGATTAAGAACTTCTATCAAGAAATTGCTCTCAGTAACCAAAAGCCTACCCGAAGATAAGGCATGAAGATAGTCGTGAAGCCGCCTGCAGGGCATGGCTCAATCTCACTCTCCCACAAGACGCCATTCGATGATTGCCTTCTTCGCAAATGACCATCTTGTTCCACCCCCTCGAGCTCCTCCATGACAATGAGGATGACTTCCATCCCACCATTGCTTTGTTTCAAAGGGTGTATTTTAAGGAAGAAAGGGGGACTATGTTCTTCAAGGCTTGAGGTGGACGTAAGGGTTCTCCACGCAATGGTGAAAGTGAAAACGATCGAGTAAAATGTGCCTAAGGAGGGGTAAAACCCGATATACCCTTAGCACATTTAAAACCCACTACCTTGAGGACGAATAACCAAAGCCTCGGTTAGTGGAGATATGACAATTCACGCTTGGTCAAGGAAGTTGGTCTTCACGCCAAAGACGCAAGATGAAACGTTAAAAGTTTATATCTTTCAACAAAGTTATCTTTATGTCAGAATCATTACTTAATAAAAAATTCTTTTTGTTTCAACATACACTTCAAAGAAGTGCTTACCAGATCATCGAATTTTCTTCTACTAATTTCTTGAAGATTTCAATCCATAGACTAAATTGACTCTTCGACCATCTTGAAGTCATGAACCATGGATTCTATCTTTCCCACTGTGGTTGAAAGGTGGTCGAAAAGTCAATTTTATCCGTGAAATGTATCTTTTCCATGATTTTCCCCATAGTACTCTAAGAAACGATTATTTCTTCTAAAAGAGATCTATTCGCACTTAAGAGATTTGGAGATAGTTAAGAACTTTGAGAAAAGCAAAGGTGAGAAAGATAGAAAGTTTCTAAATATATTTTTCTTATTCTTGCCCTTCCGCGCTTATTTATAGACCAACAATTTGCATGCAAAATAAAGAAGGAAGTCCAAAGCATAAGATTTTATCGTAATCTGCTCCTAATAAATCGTGGAGGCCAAAGCATGACCGCCTCTTCGAGAATTGTTTTCATAAATAAAGACGGTTGATGCTCCTCTTCTTATCTTCTAAGAAAAATAGTTATGTTTTTATAACTCAAGTGAAATTACCTTCTTGACTAAGTCTATTTCGTCAAATAGAATATCAGTCCGAAAGGTTTTACTTCCAATTATGATTCTATAACCTCCTTATCAAGTAAGCCATTTTTTCACTTGAAGTTGAGGGTCTAGCTAACGAGGATTGTTAACTAGTCGATTATCCGATATACCTTTATTTATAAAATAACCTAGATCCTTACTGGCTCGAAGTTAGTTCGCTGGGCCCAAGATCAATCAAGCAATGTAAGTGGGCCTCGAGAGTTTTTCTTAGAACACCTCGATTCTCTTTTTGGACGCCCTATTGACCTCCCACTAGAGGTCTTCTCAGACCACTCCAAGACCTCTCCCGCAGTAAGAGGTCCTCTATATGTTGCTCACGCGGTGGTTAATAACAACCCACGGAGAGAGGGTATTGGTCGTTACATCCGTAAATATACCAATCGCCATGAAGGGACGCAATGATTGGTGTAAAGGACACGACTATTGGCGTGAAGAGGCACCAAGACAACCAACTATCGACATTTGTAGAACTATAAAACCCGCCCGTGTGCCTTTGTAATCATCCAATATCTTGTACATCGAATTCTAATCCACGCTTATTCACAACATTTCTCCATGTAATCGAGCATACCTTTTGCAATATACATCACCAAGTCCTTAGGCTAATAGACAAGAATCTCCATTTTTCTTTATATACTTATGTTTGTTTGTTCTGGTGACGAGAGTCCCGCACGCCGCATAAAGTGGACTAGGTTCACGACGTGATTGCACTACTTACACACATGATTGCATGATTACACCTAATAAGCACATCGCAGCGTGCATACGCGCGGCGCGTGAGTTTAGCTATTGTCCTTCTCATGTCACTTTATGTCGCCTCACATGTTTTAAGGTGGCAAGGACTCTACCTTATAAATTACTCTCCCACCATTTGGTTAGACAATATGTGACTAAACCATGAATACTTCAGAATTTTAGGATGAAATTGCCTTTAATGCTCATGGACTAATTATAACATCGCGCAACTATATTAAGAATTATCCAACACAAGGACCACGGAACCAAATTACAAAAACCACATGCAAAATCCTCCCAGATAAACCGGTTGCTTGAGGCAACGCTGCCTTGTCCACGCCGACAGAGTTCGCCCTCGCTCGATTTCGCGGTGTGCCATTTCTAACCCTCCGATCCCGGTCACTTTGTCGGCTCCGCCCTTCATTCGCCGCTTCGCTTCCGTGTTCCGCCGCTTTCCTGCTCGAAGTCGCCACGCGCTGCTCGCGGGTTGTTTTGGATTGCCACGCGACCTTCTTCGCCGACGCGGTCGACGCTGCTTTGCGTTCTTTTCCAACGCCGGTTTCTTTCGATGGCTGTCATGCGCCTCGCTCGGCGGTCAACCATTTTCCTGCCTTGGGCGCTCTTGACGCCTGTCGCCGCTTTCTTCTTGCCGGGTTGTTCTGCGGCTTTTCGCTATTCGCCTCGCTTCGCTTTTGCTTCGCTTCTTCATTTCCCACCGCGCTCTGCCTTTGTTTGGTTCTATTTGACCGCAGATCTTCGCCTCTTTGTGGTCTGTTTGTTCTATGCGCTTTGTTTCTTCTCTCGATTTCTTTTGTGATGTTTCGTGGGTCTCGCTTATTTGTCTACGCTTTTATTTGCGTGTTTTTGTTTTGCTGCTATTCCCGTTTAGGTTTGTGCAACCATTGTTGCTTTTCTCCATCTCGCGCCAAGATTTTGCTTTTAGATTTTCCTGCTTTTCCTTCTTTGATTTTTTGGCTTTCCTTGTCTTACGCCTCGATCTTGGATTCTCGACTATCTTTGTGGTCATCGCTGCTTCTAAGATCTAGATCTCGTTTGTTGATGAACATGTATCGCTCTATCTCAAATTTTATATTTAAATGTTCTATTTTGTACATTTAAAAACCCGCTTTCCTTCTCATAGGGCACCTCTGTATGCCGAGATACCAAAAGAACATGTAGAAGCAAAAGGGCCTATTGCAGAAGAACACATTTACACTTTTAGTAGGTTCTTGGTGTCTTCAAACAAAATGAAATATGCACTGCATTGACAAAGGAGTACATGGTCAAATCGTTACTACACGTAAATTGAAGAAAAACTTGATGCCCCACCCAACTTCCCGATGTACACGATACCCTTACAACCGCTGGAAAATCTTGATAACTACATTGGTGAAACCAAATTTCCTAGGTGCGGCCCTCTATTACTCATTCGCCTTTTTTATAAAGAACATGCAGTGCTATGTGTTGGTCAAGACAATATATTGTATCATGCCAAAAAAATATATATAATTTTTCTTGCAGATGTTATTGGTGTTGTCATATGCTTCAAATGTTGCTTCTATTCAGTGGATCAAACCAAATTTCCGCTACTACCAAAAGATTGGTCGTCATAAAGGATGCTAAGTATGAAAGCAACATATTTTTTTATATCTCGTTGATTTATTATCTCGTCATTGCCTACATGCCTCATGCTCTAGATGATATCTCATTCAGATTATTGTTTACAGAGATTGTGAAACCACTACTACTTTTGGGGTCACTGCAGGCAAAAGATTTTGATGATGAATATGTTTATTTAAAAAGGGCGTAATAATCCAAGAGCTATCCTCTTTGTGGGTGTTCTTATGAAAAGATATATCGTAAGTCCTTCAAACATAGCCTCTATCTTTCTATATGGTTTACATTATATACACCGTATAGTTTGTGTATACCTAAACTAGATTCTATTCATACATAGTAACTCGCTTCATTTTTTCTACATAGTTAGCGCTTACGTAACCATTCTATATTATCAATGATAAAATCGCGCTTAATACTACAAAGGTTGACATTCGCCTAATGTAAATGAGTTAGACAATCTCCTATTTACTAACAATGATGTTCGTGGTCATCTCTAGCGGTGTTTATATTGAAATTTCTTGCCACAATTTATACTTGTCGCAAGCAAAAGGTCGCTTTAAACTACAAATTCACTAGAGCATGTTATCTATTTTTTTGTTCGGGCCGCTCAAACTTTAAAAAAACTATTCCAGTTGATGGTATTTCATCTTTACATTTCAATGTCGATCTAATACCCACTTAATGCACTCTTTACATCAAGCATATAAAGAGACAATTAGTATACTTGTTTATTGAATGGCATAACACAACCACGTAGTTTATAAACATAGCAAACAAATTTCATAAACTATGTAGGTCACCGCTATAATAATTGATAAAAAATATTACAATAGTCATAATCTATTTTCTTTTCTGCTCATTTCTACACACTCCATAGGTTCTAAATACATTACCAAAGCAGTAGAAATTGAAAAAAAACAAGCTTCATATATTTTGCCTTTTCATACAAATTCTTATTTATCGATCCGCATAGCTATGAATCTCTATCTCTTATGGCCTAGAATTTACAAATATCTATAGAATCATTTGGACTTGTGATACCATATAATTTTCCTTCAGATTCTTATTATTCTTGACTGCTAGGCTCGATTTGTTGCAGTCACGATAGGCAATCTTATTACACGCTTTTATTATTCAGCTTTTCCATTACCGCTAGCATCAAGCAGATACAGAAGCAAAGATTTACCGCAACATTTTTTCCTTCCCATACTTTTGTATCGCCTAATTTTGTTAACATTTTCACGTAAAACGAAGGTTTATCAAGAGGTCCAGCTTGCCGTTGGTATATTTCGCCAAACATACCGAGACAAAGAATTATCACAAAGAAGGTATGCGTAATAAATCGCTACATACCTTACCACATGGAAAAAGAAATTTCTTCTTCTTATAGCCGGGCTCATTGCTTACTACACATTCATACATAAAAGAGACATTATTTAACTCTTACTCTCAAAAAACAAATTTACAAATAACCTTTTCAAATTAATTTCACGATATCCTTCGGACGATCGATGCCTCTCAAATTACATCAAACAACACGAAGACAAGACACTCAAAGACATACTTGATATCAATCCATTTGATTTTCCAGCTTAACCTTTCATCCTCGCCTTTAAAAATACATTTTCTTTTTTTCCATAACCAAATTGGCTAACTGCTTGACCTCACTTCAGACAAAGGTAATGGTTTAGAATGCATCGCCACAATCTCTAAACTCAGCCCCGACAAACCTCGTGGTTCTTTTTCCCAGAATAAATGCAACAAAAAATCACCGCTGTAAGGCACATCATATCGGTGTTTTCATGTCGCAGAGCCGCCAAACCAAGGTTTTTTACTCTATTATGACGCCATCTTTTTACCGCAGTGTAATTTCTTACCTATACACCTCCGCTCATGATAGATACAAGCTCACAAGAGTAGCTACCGACTGATGACAAAGAGAGGCAAGAGTTTATATTTTTGGAGATATTGGTCACTCGCGGGTTGGTAAACAAGTAGGCGCTTCCTTAGAACAAGTCGTGGAATGCATCAGATACTCTCCCGAGATTGCCCAGATTGTATGCACAAAATACACTTGGCACATCAAGATAACTCAAAAGAGCTTCCATGGGCCCAAAAAACTTTCCGTGTCAACCGCCTTATTACATCCTTTGGAAGACAACCCGTTATTCCACGATTATACCATTCGATTCATACTACAAAGATTCGATTGTCGCACTCACCGGGTTATATTGAAAATGTTTCATTCAAGAGCTCTGTGGGCTCCTGAGGTGACACATATCCGACCATATGATTACCTAACATAGTCATGTGCATCCATCTAGATTCGCTGATAGATTACATTATACTCTATCTCTGTTTCATCAAAATAGTTTGTTCGTTACCCTACACATGATCATAGCTGCTATGTCTCATCATATTTTCTTATCTCTTACATATTCTAACAAATAAGGTATATCTATTTTAGATAATGCAACACACCCTCCATCTTCAAATTTCAACTGCCTATTACCGAAGGGAAAAAATAAGAGTAAATCACGCTTATACCAAATTTATTCTATTTCTTTTATCTAAACCACCATGTTATCGACATGCTGATTTTATCATATACTCACTTTTAGAGATCAGACATGGTACAACCAAATTCCGCCAAAAAGGGCTCTTTGATGTAGCATCAACTACAGATCAGTTCATCAAATTGCTATCTTACTCAGCATAATCTTTACCGCTCAGAACTCCATCTATAGAAAGGTATAATAGAAACGCTTAACTGCTTGCGGTGGTCCAAACAAACAACATGCTCCTCATAACATCCCCGATGATGACATCAATCCCATCGCAGAAAAAAACATGAATATATAGGTAAATGTTTTATGAGCCTCTCCATTGTCAGTCGAGATCTTCGCTTTATATACAATTTCTACATCATACATACTTACCTTCTTAGCCTACTCCTTAGCTCCTCGGCTTTTTTCTCTTCGTCGCATCGCTTTTCACTCATTACCATTGTGCAAACTATAATTTCATCTCCTTGAATACTTTAACATACTACATGATGTGAGTGCTTTTTTATCGCGCATTAGATATGACCACATATATATACATTATGTAATGTCTTATGAATACGCTACAAATACACCCATGCAAAGATCGTAGTTCCTCCCTTGCCAAATTACATGCAAAGGCAGGGGAACACGTTATACCTTATCTTATGAGTCTAATTTCCAGATAGATTGCTCCAATCGCAATCCTACATGTGCAGTAATACCTTAAGTCTACTTCATACATTGTGATCAGCAAGTTGTTGATTCAGCAATTTATTTCCCAAGCATTCCATCTCGCACGTGTTGAGATCTTCCATACTACTTACAAAATTCCTTTATAACCTTGTTGGACATGAAACAATAGAGTATAGAACTCGCTATCTATACTCTGTCCATACAAAATTATTATTCTAATTATAGTCGTTTCGCAGAGAATACACCTACATCGTGACATTACTAATATTTTCCCATATCAAAATCTCATTTCGTTGTTTTTCTCACAGATCAACTCACGATGCATCGGATGATCGATATATGATGATGCAAGATGCCGCTTTACTCATCCCTATTTACCTTCTCTATTCTATTATATATGAACTCTAAAATGCCTGCCTTCGCTTATGACAGGATTTCGATCTTCCGCTTTAGTCACAAGATCACCCACGCAATTTCATCCAATACTATATAGCCCATCTTTTATATAGTGCAATGACACTGGGCAACTTTTGTTCTTACTCAAGACCTAACAAACCACTTGATGTAATATATTATGTGGTAGAACGCCCTCTAGATCTCCTCTAAAACCCGTAAAACAATGCGCCTCTCTGTATGTAATTCAATGTGCTCGCGACTCTTTTGTAATGCCGATCGCATTGCTAATGTGCACTCTCATCTACGCTTGTTTTTTTGCTTATTTTACTCGCTACATACTACATAATGCACCGCCAAAACACTTTTGCAGAGAACATCTCTACTACTAAGAAGATGTATAAATGATCGCTTATTTTAACGAACTAACTGCCTTTACTCAACCATTATTTTTGTTCGCGATAATCTACAATGTTTAATGTTCCTGAAGGATTTTTATCATACCATCCCATACAAGACGGGTCGCTAGTGTCAAATAATTCAACATGCAGTATGTGAAAATGCGATATGTCCACATCACTTGGGCACTGTGTCAAATCATTCAACACGCAGTATGTGAAAATGTGACATGTCCAGATCACTTGGGCAATCGCCTAGCATGACTGAATTTTTTCTTAAAAGCAATTTTACAACCGGTCAGATAGTTGAAGGGCCGAAATAAGAACTTTGATGGTTTGTAGGTAGGCTTTTAGATTACGGGTAACTATTCCGAGTTGAGAAATATCTTAAATACTTCCGAGACAAATGATGACTTATTTGATGCCATTTGAAAGGACATTAGAAGTGGATATGATTTATTTTTTGCATGTTCGCATACAAATGTAAATTTAAGCATTAAATGTACTACATTTCCAATTTCCAACTATGAAATACAAAACATTACATATATGAGATCTTGCTTTGAACTTTCGTGATATCCATTCTTATGAATTTTACCAAACTTTCATTGCAAATATCATAAATTAGGATATAAATTGCAAATTAAATTTCATTTCAACAATAATCAAATTTGCACACAAATAAATCTTAACGACAATAAACAACAATCATTAGATCACATGATTACACAAGTAATTCAACTATATTGGGAAAAAGGAAATGAAAAAAAACCTACATCTACATGGGTGGCTACGGCTGGGGCTAAGGAGAGTGGGGGCATCGAGCTATGATGGTTTAAAGTGGCTCATCGGGTGGAGGAGGTATTGAGCCGATGGAGTCAAGGTGGCGCGGTCCGGGAGGCGGGGTGGGAGTGAGGAGGCGTGTTGACGGGTGGCGCGGTGGATGGACGAGCCACCAAAGCCGAGGAGGCGGTTTGAAGTAAGGACAAAGGCGGGGCATCGGGTGAGGCGTGGTGTCACCAGAGACGACGGAGACCATGGAGGAGGCGAGAGGAGACCGGGATGAGGCAATGGATACCAACCAAGTGAGGACGGAGGCGGGGGCATCAGGCAGGTGTGGCATCATTGTAGATGGCGAGACCATGGGGAGGCGGGAAGACCTGGATGAGGCAACTGAGACCACCAAGGGAGGAGGCGAGATCAAGGAGGAGGCGCTTAGAGACAAACGCGATGACGGTGGAGACCTAGGCGAGGTCACCGCTAACAGTGAGGCGGTGCGCACTGCTGGCCGGACACTGCTCAGGTGCTAACCTCGGGCCGCCGCCCCTCCGCTCGAAGCCTGGGTGGTGGGAAATGGGTGTAGAGAGGTGAGTTTGGGGTTTATACTTGGTTTGAGATATGTAATTTTATCCAACTCAAAGGAAAAGTCGAACCCAACCAAGAAAATCCATAGGAAGCTATCGCAGTCGATCGCAAGCTTCCAACTTCTCCACATTGAGGCGGCTTCCCGCCTCCCCACGAGGAAGCCTATCGCATTTGGGATGGCTTCCGACTTCCACGGCAAAAGCCATCTGGGAATTGTAAACGGGCCTTGACTAACCAACAACTAGTCACTAACAATTCACAATGCTATTACCAACACAATTTTTTAAAAACATGGGCAATTTTGGAATTCACTTGTAGAGTATCGAGGGCAATAATCGAGGTCAAGGTTTGCGATCGAATATGCACACAAACAAAAGTATATGAACACAAATAACCTTCTCTTTATTAATTGGTGGGATTTTGTGTGCAATGAGAGCTCTCTGGTCCCATTTATATAGAACTAGGAGGTCCTCCTTCGTGACAGAATACGTAATATGTGTCTAAACTAGCTAATGGACCTCCTTGGCCGCAGCCTCTAATAGCCCGGTTTTGGTAAAATATTCACATGAATTTTCACCAAAATTAGGACGAGCGTTTTAGTATGAAGCATTTTTCTTTATGGATAAGACTTAAATTGCTAAATGTTTGTGTTATGATTTCCTGGTTGGTTTATTTTTTCGAGTGAATAGCAATCTTTGGACAGAAAATATTTAGCATCAACTCTTTTGTAAACCTCTTTCCCACTCCTTCCCACTTAATGAAATGCGCGCAAGTCTTTTGCGTGTTCAAAAAAAAATAATATGAAAGCACTTTGTCAGTTTCTCATTTCATTGAAGGAATGCAAGAATGCACATGCACACACTATCACAACCATCCATCTTTGCCTTGAGATTCATGCACACTATCCCCTACCTCTTCCACCCAGCGGCTCTTTCTCACTGCGCTGAGCTCAGCTTGAATCCAGCGGCGCAAGCCCGGATCCGCCGACCGCGGCTCAGGCTCGGCAGCACCGCTCGAATACGGTGGCAACGGTGGCTAGCGAAGGACAGCGGCGGCGTGGCTCCGGGGCGGCGGCGGTGTGGGGTCGTGGGGTCAAGCCTGGAGAGAGAGAAGGAGGGGCGTGAATCTCAAAGCAAAATGGAGGAGGATAGTGGGTGCATGTGCATGTGCACGTGGTATGTCCACTGTCTTCGTTGAATAAGAATCTTCCAATCCTATTGTGGTAGGTTATTCCACCACCTCCGAATCCCCCATGTGCTGTCGACTCATGCATCGATAGCACCAGACGAAGATAAAAATGCCGGATTAGGCACCGACGGTGCGGCATTATTTCGCTAAGAAAGTTCCACTTTACATGTGCGAGCTCCGGGAAAACGTGTATCCAGAATTCATTAGTGCCGAACACGATCGACCAGCCCGTAAGTTGGG